>VDFB02350516.1:0-27812 GCA_007258455.2 Sequoia sempervirens
GCACAACATGACATACTGTTCAGCATTAATGTCTAAATCTGAAAACAAAACACTGTAGAGAATAAGCAATAATAGTTAGTCAAACATCTCTTCTTAGAAAAAAGGATAAATATTGGAGAAAACAACTTTCTAGAATGCAAACATTTGAAAGAAAACAACACCAAAGAGATTTTCTTTGAACATAATATTTCATACCTCAGGTAGGAGCAATCTTCTGGAGCAAGATAAACACCGACACCATATGTCGGACCACCATCCAGTAATCTGTTATTGGTAAAACCATGTAGTATAATTGATGATATACATGTACTAGATGCCTATGCCATGCATATTTAACATTATTTTTGTAAGACTTTAACATTTGGTTTAAGCCATTATTTGGTGCTACAGTAATGAGTAGACAATGTCAATTTGGTATTTGCAATCATTCTTCTTCCCAATGGATAACATTTCTCCCCAACACATTGAAGATTGTTCTAATATTTAATAATTGACCAGTACCAAGTTAATTCAATTTTCCATCCAAGTAAATCCCTTTTTTATGTGCAATTTTCTTCCAATTCTCATGTTTCTTCATGTAAAGTAGACCACTTTATCTATATGGTTAGTTTACTCATGTTGAAATGTGTGTGGGTGCCCAACCTCACCATGATGTGAATATTGTGGATACAACACAATGTTAAAACAAGGAAAATGTATGGTTAATGTTAATTTATAACAAATCTGAATCTCTATTTTTTCTATTTCTACGATAGATTGTAATTGAGCTTTCATGTCATTGAAGAATTTATTATCAATGTTGACAAACAATAGAAGCTGATAGAGAAGAATAGTATGCAAAATAGAACCATGTTTTTTTCATTTTTTATATTTGATGCAGAAAATTCCAAAATGGTGGTTCTAGTACTACTGAATATGCCATGTTTCATGGACTATGTATGGTCTGATTGCCTCACAGTATGGAGATGTCAATTACAAGTGACTGGTGAAGGTTCCAAACCAGTAAATTAGTTTGTGGAGGATTATTTTGGATACAAGCATGATTTCTTAGGTAGAGTTGCTGTAGTTTAGTAGAGTCATTGTAGTTTGGATAGAAGCATGATTCGTTGTAGCATGATACAAAATACTCTACACAAGTTTTTACCAAAAACATTCCAACTCATTCCCTTGGACTATGGAAATTTCATATCTTTAATCTGACATTTTTTTGGTACTATCACTGGTTTTGTGGGGAAACCAATTTTTACCAAAAACATTCCAACTCATTCCCTTGGACTATGGAAATTTCATATCTTTAATCTGACATTTTTTTGGTACTATCACTGGTTTTGTGGGGAAACCAATGCTCTCAAAATTTTTGAAAAGTGATAGATGTGGGCTTTATCTAAAAGGAAAAATTATGCAATTCACATACCTCCAATTATGGAGGTTAATTGGGCATCAAATTTGAAAAAGCTGCTTAAATTCCCTGTCTGCACCATGCTTTTTCTTCTTCTAGTCAGAAAAACTTGTAGGTTCCATTTCCATCTACCCATTTTTTGTTTCTTAATAAATGTGTTATGCATTCATGACACTTTATAATCTCCTACACACTCCTTGCAATGGTGTTCGAAACTCCTAAACAAGGGTAGGATCCTCGAAATATGTTTCAGGTAATTTCTGCCTATAATCTCCAGATTGGAAGACAAAATCAAGCATAAGAAGATAGCAGTAAGGATAGAATATGAAATTAAGAGCATGTTGCAGGGCTTTCAGATTTTAAGCCACGATGATCATAAATACAAACTTTGGTTGCTATTTCAATTGCTACTTAATGTCTAAGTATTGGCTTTTCATTAGTTATAAACCAAAACCTATCACTAATTGACCTTCCACACATTCAAATTTCTTGATCAATTCATCTAATTTAGGGCCATTCATTGATACCACATCAGCCACAGGCTTCAAATTTCAAACCTTGGACGAAGAGCTTTAAGTGACTGGGAAAACTATTTTTCTAAGTTTTTGAAACTCCAAAATTACCAGGAAAACAAGCTTGCTCAGTTTTTGAAACCTCCATATTAGCAGCAACTCTGTCACAATTCTCAGCATTTGAGGCCTCAATTGGGATTATGCAAATTTCAACCTCAACCTCAACTTTAGGTGCGACTTCTTCATCAACGTTACCCTCAATGAAAAATTTGGTGAAAAAGCATGAGCCATTCTTATCAATCCATGCAATGGACCTTTGACAACCCACCCTCAAATCTATTTGCAACATTCGCAAAAAATCAACTAGGTATGGTGAACCATCTATTACCAATTCTACGGTGGGCATGCATTACCAAATCTACTGGGTATGGTGAACCATCTATTACCAAATCTATTTGCAGCATTCGCAAAAATTCAACTAGGTATGGATGATGAACTACTCATAAGGTTAAGAGAGAGGTATTAGACAAGTATTAGAACATAGAAAAGAGAACCCAATACCTAAGCATGTTTCAATAGTTGTGATAGTAGTTGTTATTTGTTTATATAATGCCCAATATTTTTATCAATATTGGACCAATAGTTGTGACTTTAAAGTTGTTAGTTAAACAAAATGTATCCTTTGATCTACAAAGC
Source organism: Sequoia sempervirens (assembly GCA_007258455.2). NCBI lineage: Eukaryota > Viridiplantae > Streptophyta > Pinopsida > Cupressales > Cupressaceae > Sequoia > Sequoia sempervirens. The sequence continues at coordinate 2,608 of VDFB02350516.1, forward strand.
AACCAATCATAGGATAATTAGAAGTGCGAAGTTAGGGTGCAATAAACAAAATTAAATCAAGGATAGAACATTTTCTAATAGATAACCATGCTCTTAATTGAAAATATTTTTTAAAATCAAATTTACAATTGATTGTACTTTCTTACCAAATATAAATGATTGGCCAGGAGACACATAATATAAATCTACCATTTCTTTATCAAAAGATGTTAACATATGAAGGGAGAACATGTATACACTTTTCTTGATTGTAGCTGGGTAGTGTAAAAAAAATGGATTTCCTTTTATGGTGGAACAAAGATATACAAAATTCAAATATACTATCTTGTGCTCCCTATTTGCTTATTCATGTACAAACTTCCAAAACTTGTGATATGAATTTTATGTTTATTTGGTGGTTTTAAACTTCTTGCTATGTATGGTTCATAACCTATGGTTTATGAATCATCACAATTTTAGAACACAACAATCTTAGAGGAAAACTAAACGATTTCTAAAAAAAAACAAAGAAATAGAAAATTGACCTTTATTTGACGTGCCCTTAATGCCAATTCTAACACTCACAAGTTCCCTGTAGGCACAAAACTTCAACTAGCTTTCACCATCTCAATGGCAACTCTAACTCCAAATGCTATTGAAGAAATGCTTGCAGGCATGTTCGATCTTGACCCTTCATTACAGGTCACATCCATAAATGCTATACAACAGGCTCATTCAACAAATGCTAAATATCATATTGAACTCTCTAATGGTGTCCATACCCATCCAACTTTGCTTCCCAGCCAGTTCAACAATCTTGTTGTCGAAGAAGCAATGGTCAGTGGGTCTATTGTCCGCCTTACAGAATATACATCAAAGGTGTTCGACAAATACACGTACGTCCAACCATATTCTATTTTTGAATCCTTTTCTCATTCGTTGCTGTGATTTTCCTAAAACATTTGCATTGTTCACTTGTAGGGCTATAATTATCAACAATCTTGAAATGGTCTCTAATAAAATACCACTCATTGGCACGCAACTCCTCTTCTGCAAGCAACAATTCATTTGCCATCTTCTAGCTCCCAAGGCCCTTCTGGTTTACAACAAGCCACAACATCTACCCATGGATCAACCATACCCACTTCTGAAATACTTCCCATCAAATCTTTGACCCCATACTATAAGCGTTGGTCCATTGAGGGAAGAGCATTAACAAAGAGTCCAATCCATGAGTTTCACAATGCTAACCAAGAAGGAAAAGTTTTTGGTTTTGACCTCATTAACAAAGAAGGCACCGAAATACATGTCACGTGCTTCAATGAACTTGTTGATGAGTTCTATAATGTTGTGCAATCTAATGTGTATACATCATTTCTAATGGTCTCATACAAGTTGCTAATAAAAAATATAGTAGCTCGATGAACCCGTTTGAAATTTTCCTACACAAATCATCAACAATTACACTTTCACCATGTGTCAAGTCTACAATCCCCATGCATAGCTTGCATATCAAGAGCATAGATTCCCTACTATCACTACCTATTCATTTCGTTGTTGATGTTCTTGGCATACTTTTATCTATCTCCCCTGCATCAACTATCCGTAAGAGAGATGGAACTAAAACAATTAAGTGTACTGCAACAATCACAGACATGTCATGCTTGTCCATTGATGTTACACTTTGGGGTCGTCACTGTGAATTTGAAGGAAAAGAATTATCTACTTTGCTTCTTCTACCAACCCCTCCAACTATCTTAATCAAATTTGGACATGTAACCTCCTGGCATGGAAAGGCTCTTGATACTATATTTGCAACTACAATTGTCATAAATCCAAAACTTTTAGAAGCAACAATTTTGCTTGAATGGTATGCGACTGTAGGCAATGAAACACCCCTCCTTTCACTCTCAATAGATCATCTTTCTTCTGAGAAGTTTGCAAATCCAATTGACATTGCATTGATCAACAATACAAACTATCTTGTAAAAACCAATGTTTGCGTAAAAGCAAGCATTTCAAAAGTTCACTTGGAAAACTTTTATTACCTCTCTTGTCCTCTTATGGTGGGCAATAAGAAGTGTAAGAAAAAGGTTGTAGAAAAAAACCCCAATAGCTTTCATTGCCCAAAGTGTTCTATTGATCTCCCTGGATGTGATTTTAGCTAGACATGATCAAAGTGGATTTGGATGATGGAACAGGTGCTCTTGTTAAAGTCACTGCATTTGAAGGTCTTGCAAACAACTTGTTTGGAGTGTCCGCTAAAGATTTTCAACTACTTCTGGCTGAACCTGATGCTGCTAAAGAGGTGTTGGATCAAGTTCTTGGGCACAAGTTTTTCTTTGAAGTGGCCATCACTCTGAATTCATTTGCTGGGAAAGAAATACAAACCTTTGTCATTACAGCATTAAAACCTGTTTAAAGTTTGCATGTACCTCTTACATTCCACAATATTGTATACTCTTTGTTTATGTTTTATAGCTTTTGCTACTGTAAATACAACCATATGGAACCAAGTGTGCCTACAATTAGAACTAAGATGAATAGAAATACTCTTTTTATTCGACAATGTTATCTTCTCCACATGTTTTGCAATTCGATTTTATATGTAATCTTGTGTGCGTACAATTACTAATGAAATGAATAGAAAGACTTATTGATTCAAAAATATTATCTTGTGCACATATTAGTCAATACAACGGATTATTACTTAAAGCTTTCATCTAGCTTATTTTGCACACCTACCTTACATGTGTTATTTCAACTTTATTGTTAACTACTGCACAATAATATTGCATTGGTATGTTCCTCAGCACCCTCTACCATGGAAAACCAAGTTGAAAGTATGGAAGCACAGCGATCTCATCGTAATCATCTAAAACGATTGTGCTACCATGCAAATAAGGATTCTATTAATAAACGAAGAAGAGAAAACCTTCATAGTAACCTTTCCAGCTCCTCCACTACCCCACCCTATCTTTCCAATAACCCTAGCTCCTTGCAACCACAAACACCTCACTTACAATCTACATTTAACCCCACTTCTACCTCCCAAAACCTCCATCCTCCACTCTTTCCTGCAAACTATTACATCGCTAGAAATTCATTCCGTTCAAAGTTGGACAACCTATCAAACATATTAACATGCCAGATATGCATGGAACGATATCCAAGAATAAAAACTAGCATGTTCAATGGTACTAGAGCTTGTACAAGATGCATTTCTAGAAAAAATGGCAACCGCTTCTCAAAGTGGAACAACATGGACCCTAGAGAGCAGCCTTCTTGTCTACAACACCTATCTCAAATTGAGGAGATGCTTATATCAAGAGTTAGCCCTGTCCTCCAAGTTACTTATGCAAAAGGAGGACAACTCAAATATAGTCGCCACACTATTTGTTTTCCTCAGGATATTACTACAATTGCAAATTACTTGCCACGCCACATACATGACCTGGATATACTCATTATTAATAAAAGAAGTGTTGATTCCCAACAGTACAACTTCTATGTTTGCAGAGCACATGTTCATGAGGCTTTGCAATATAAGATTTGTAATGACCCCTACTACAAAGATGTCCAATTAGATGAGACCTCTCTCTTATGCTTGCCTATTGCCTCCCCTGACATCTCTGACTTGATTAATGCAACAACCTCAACTTCAAACCCCACTGATGTTACCTTCATGGAGACAAATAATACAGCCGAAGAATAATTAGCAAAGAATGTGCAAGCAACAACATCATTTGTGGCAAACCTGCCCCCTGCACGTACAGAAGTGCAAGAATTGTGAGCCTTGTTGCAATTAGAGGAAGGACACCCAACTCCTACTATTGATTGGCCACCAATTTCTCTTACGCCCCTCAATGAATATGTTGATGGTGTTTTCTGCACAGCAACAACTCAGACAGAAAATGATATTCTATCTCTCTTGAAAGATAACCTTCAACAATAAATTGCTAAAAATCACCCCAAGGTCTCTCGGGTGTCAGGTCATGACAATGCATAAACAACTCAGATAATATGTGAAAATGTTGGTAATCACAATCGGACCTTACTACAAACAAACTGTATCTCTCCAATTTATCAAATTTTGCAATATTACGATCTTAAATCCTAAATCTAACCAAATGATAAAGAAACGACAAAAGATGAGGGTGCCAGAAATGTAATGAAATCTAAACTATCTCTAGGATGAACAATGCAAATGATAAATACCTGGGACGGACCAATCTCAAATAACCAATTCCTGCTTAACCCACAATGCAATATCACAAGAAAGGTGCAATCTTCTAAGGCATATAGATTTTAAAATCATAGACATTCATCCACAATCGAACTAAGCACAAACATATGTATGGTCCAGGTTGACTTCACCAGCCTACTACAATCAGATAGTTACTGGGAGTATAGACCAGAGATTGCTACAAACATTCCAAGCATGAAATCATGAACACTATTCACCAAACTAATATAATTCTAAATCTAACATCAAATCTTAGATCTTCAAGCAATTTCAAAGATGGAACAACAGGAACCATGCAAGATAAACTAATACAAAAGAATTCACCAGAGAAACCACAATGCCTCCAATTGTATTAGATCACCAAAATGTAGCAACAATTCCACTGTTCTGTGTTACAGCATTTTCTTCAAAGATCTAACTACTATCTCTACTACAGAATGTTCTTAGCTCTTTCTTAATCTAGCATGTCTCTATTATCTCTCTAGCTAACTCCTTACAAATGAGGCAGGAATGCCATTTATAGAGAATCCTCAAACATGTCGGCCCAGCCAAACATTTACAAAATAAAATAGACAAAACAAGTCGGCCTCAGGAAAATCAAAATAAGGCACACATTAAATGTCGGTACATCATCAAGGTTAGCCACAACACATTCCCCAATGCAACTCGGATCAACAGATGCCCTATAATAATAGGGAAGCACAAATCACGAAGTGGCATGGCATTAACTTCCGCCTCCCTTATCCTTGTTCTGATCCAGCAATTCATGAACCTTCAAAAATACCCTATCCAACTCAGCAATAGGTGGCAAGGGTAGGATTTTAAGCCGACATTTAATTGATTTAATTTCTTCTTTCGACCCTTTGACCGTTGTATCCCAATCACCCTTATATGCTAAGTACTTATCCACCACAGCCAAATAAGTAGCCGCATCATCCAATTGGTGCCCTGTTACAACATTCTCAGAATCAGGGGCATAAACATCATGCCACCATTCCCTCAATTGCTCTAAGCTCAAGTACTTAGGGGCAATCTTCCTCCTGCCAGTCATTATTTCAAAGAAGGTGATGCATCCATCATAAACACCAATAAGACTACCATCGATCTGCTTCTTTAGTTTATAGATCTTCTTGATGGCTTTATGTCGAATTTGCAGGGCTTCAAACCATTCCCAAGGCTCATTAACCCTAGATGAAGAAAGGATTCCATCTACAACCAACTGATCCTTACCATACTCCATGATCACTTTAGTTTTCTACAATAAAAGATCAATATCCTCCTTGTCCTGAGACAAAACATGCTCTAATAAATCCTTAGCTCTTATTACATCCTTTCCAGTTGAAAGGATTTCCTTTATTGCATCATCTCCTTTAGTTTGTACCTCCTTCAACCAATCTATTGTAGCCATGGTAGAAGCTTTCATCTTTTCTATTTCAGAGATGGTCTCCTTTGGCAAGAAACCAGCAGTAGCAGAAGAAGATGGGTGGAAAGATTGCAAAGGCTTCATTAAATCTTCTAGACATTTCCTTAGCCTTTCATTCTCTTTCTTAAGCTCATGCTTAGACTGTGTTTCCTTCCTTAATCTCCCAATTATCACTACACTGGACCCCTCATATTCTTCAATATCTTGCTCTATAGAAGCGGGCCCAAGATTGATGGTTTGTACATTATAATCCTTCCCGGTGACCTCATCTCTACCTTTATCAGCAGCAGGGGTAGCAATATGAATAACCTTGTTACTATCCTCGTCCCTTTCGATCTTTGAAACCACCTTGGCGGCCTTCTTCTTCTTTCCCTTTCCAATCTTGGCCAACAATTCATCCCAGTTGAGAGGAGTGTCCTTAACAATGACCTGTTTCCTTCTGATTCCTTTATCCAGCCAATCCGGAACAGTAGGATCCACCCGGACTTCATCTTTCTTGACCTCTTCATGTTGCTCTACTGTCTCATCATTTTCCTTTCCAGGAGATCGATCACCTTGATTCCCCACTTCAGGTTCTTCTTCTTGCAGGGGTGATGGAGTTCCAACAAGGACATCTTCTTTCTCGGGGGATTTGTTATCTTTGCTACCTGCAGGAGAATCCTCATACTATACCAGCGGAGAAGGATGCACTTCCACATCTCCAACCTCAACCTCAGTAGCTGCGCCATAAAGTTCTCCATCCTTAAACGGTTCTACCTCCCCACTGGTCTCATGCTCTTCGTGAGTTGTCTGCTCAGGTATACTTAATGAAGGAGAGGTAGCCTTCTGTTGTTCCACAGTGGATGCCATTGGAAAAGGATCTGTCTTTTGCATAGTCTCTTTAGGAGATGGAGTCCTTGACCTCCTCAAATAAACCCGAGGTTTCTCTCTTGCGCTCTCTACATCAACCACTGGAGGGTTTGCCTCATCCTTAGAAGTTACTTGATCTTTCCTTTTTGAAGCCCTGGTGGTCCTTGTCCTTTTTGGCTCGGGAGGAGTATCTTCTTTCTCTGCTTTCTCAAGTTCCTCCTCTTCTGCAGACTTACCTATTTTCAAAGTTTGACTCCTCTTCTTTCCTTTGGGTTTTCTTTTCTGCTCAGGCTCACTCTCCTTAGGGCCTCTGATTTTAATCTTGAAAGGTGAGCTTACCTTGGTTTTTCCTTTGGAATCATCCTCACCGGATTCCTCTGAGGTGGAATGAGCATTCAAATTTCCCATCAGATTAAAGGTACAAGGTACCTTCTCGCTCTCCAACTCCCACACCTTATGTTTCAACCATGACTTGGTAAATTTCATAACAGGAGCCATTAATTCTTCTAGCTCAGTTATCTCATTTTCTGACCAGTTTATCTCCCCAATGGATCTGTCCTTGACTGACTCATATGCATGATCTTGGACCAAATTCCCGTTGTCCTCTAACTGATCAGGGATCAACTTGACATTATACATTCTGATTACATCCACTGGAAGCCTAGAATATCTTTTCTTCCTCACCTCAAAGTCATCTTTGTTATTCGCCCAGTAGTCCTCTAGATCATCTTTGTGGTGATATTCTTTTGTAGCTTTCTTTTGTGCTTCACCAGTGATGTCAAAATTTTCCCTCTTAGAGTGGAAAGAAAAACCAAAATCACTTAACTCCTCACCTGATGCATGAGCCAATTGGATTGAAGGGCAAACCTCAGCTATACCAATTTTCAAAGGAAAGTCTCCACCAAACCCTGTCTTGTGCTTCTCCTTTTTAACAACAGCGTTGAAATCACATATCTGCCTGGTAACCTCCAATAGCACAATGTGGTCAGTAGGATATCTTAGCAACCTGTATGGAGCAGTCGGACACCCATCAATTCTGATGTAAGAGAAGGTGGGGAATTGTATAAACCATGTTCCGTATCTTTTAATCAGCTCCTTCGCTCCATCAAAAATTCTCACATGCTCTACGTTCTGGAGCAACCTAGCAATATGCATGGTGAATGCATCATTTTCTCTTCTATAATTTGGATTCCCTAGGTGCAACTCAGGGTACACTTCGTAGATGACATCTTGTCCAAATGTTCCTTTTGGATTCAATCCCCTGTATAGGTAAAATCTAGCAAGCACATATATCACATAAGAGGACATGGTAAATTTCTTTGTCTCCAACACATCTCTCAGCTGCATGTCAATCATTGCACTGATAATCCCTGCCCAGTGGTAATTAATACCTTGCTCAATCCTGTTGATAACATGCACCATCCAATTCTCCAATACCCCAGCACTCTTCAAGCTCGCCACTCTGCTCAACAGTGTAATTGCATCATATATGTCTTGTCGGAACTTGACCTTGTGTAACTGTTTGGGCAACTTGGAGAAATGGGATTTTGGCTTTTCCAGCCAAGAATTGATCATCTGCTGAGCTTTGGCAGGTTCATCCTCATAATAATTCTGGGCCATGTACATGTCCAAGGCACACACATAGGCTAAGTCTGGCATATCAAATGCCTAGGCAATGGAAACTGGATTGAAATTTGCCAAGACTCTCCCCTCAGTGCTAACGATCCTCTGCATGTCAAAGTCATATTGCCAAGCACACTCCAATATCAACTCATAGCATTGAACTGCGGGAGGAAATCCTGCCACATGAGCCAGTTCGGACTTCACCATACCCTTGGTCAGGGCTGATAAATCTTTTTGAGTTGTCCTTTCCTTGAACTCTTCATATCTCCAAGCTCCTACGTTAGTATCTGAAACCTCTGACCAAACTGAAGCTATCTTGCTATCCAGCCACTGACTCTTCATATCTAGCCTTATCTTTTCAGCATCTGTAACTGAGGATCCCTCTGTATCTCCCTTAGATTTTCCTGCCACTGCCTTGCTCGATTCAGCCTACATTCACAAAAGAGCCTCATAAAAATCTGATTATCATCCATATTCCAATCAAAGGTTAGTCTTGAAACCACAAAAAATCATTAAGATAAATCATTAATCATCAATCTCGAAAATCCGGGAAGATCGGGCAATCCGGGAAAATGGGACAATCCGGGAAAATCCAGTCGAGGCAGAATTTCGGAGAAATCCGACCCAGACGGACTCATGCTGCCAAGACATCATTCATCAAATAAATCGTTAATACGGACAAACAACATGCATGATTATCATAAGATTCACCCATTAAACAAAAAGAAACCATTATCCAACATTCGATTCATTATCCCAATTTTGAAAATCAAAATCATGCAGAATCGGGCAGAAAACTGGAAAAATCCGGACAGGTCGGATTTCTGCAGACAGCTTGAGATTCCGGAAACTCATCATACTCCGGGAAAAGGAAAAATCCGGGAAAATCCGGGTGCGCAGAAATTTCGCGGACACCTCGGAAACCCGACAACCGTTCGACGCGCAGACCATTAACCAAGTAATCATACAAACCTCCCTATTCGGATTCCACGAAGATAAACTCAACCCCAAAAATCCAAATTTTGATTGCACATGAATTTAACTCCCAAAAAACTCTCAAGTGATTGATCTTTGCAACGAAATGATGAAGCCCTAAAATTGACAGCTCAACCTCTGCCATGAAAGCTAAAGCAAGCTCGAAATTCAGACACAATCCCTCAAAATGATGAAACTAGGACGCACTAGGGTCTCAAATGCTGTGAACAAGGTCGAGCTAGACGCAGGACATGAAAGTCGCGACAACTCCACTCAACTTAACAAATCCGGGCAAACATACCAAAACCCTAACTCCATAAATTCTACCAGATTACATGCCAACAAGGCAAGGCCGTAACAGAAACACTTAATCATAGGGGAGTACCTGAAATTCAATAGATAAACGAAGGGATGCACGGTAAAGGCATTAAAACCCGTGAAAAGGTGGGTCAAACCCTAATTCGATAAATACGTGATCATGAAACAAACAAGGGCTGACCCAAATAACCACCATTCAATAACCTGCCAAATTCAATCAAAGCGCAAACAAAAGGTGAAGTCAATAACAACTTACCATGGATCAACTCTGAATGAAGCTCGAGCCTGAGGAAGTCACTGCAAATTAGGGTACCCTAGCAACGAAAATACTCAACACAAGCTCAAGCAATCCACACGCAAGCAGACCAAATCGAACGATCAAAGCTCAAAATGAACAATCCTAAGCACTAGAGCAGATGACAAATGAATAATGAAATCATGAAGAGCACTAAAAGCCTTTAAATCCGCTCATAATCGCGCTAGAGAAGACGTACCTCAAGCATTAATGGTTGATAAGACATATCGAGGAAATCCGGAAACCCGAGCCCAAAACGGAATTTCAGAAAAAAACTGAGCCAGAGGGACAATCCGGGTGAACACGAATTCCGCAGATAATGCACCCTTCAGGACTCTGACGCAGTCTAGGAAAATCCGGGTGACCCAGAAAATCCCGGATTCATCCAAAAAACCAAACTTCGGAAAATCCGACAGTGACCAGACGATGGACCAGGACCCGGGAAAATCTGGGTGAACCGAAAAATCTCGGACCCAGGGCAAAACTCAGACTTCCAATAAAAACCAAGTTTGATCAATTCAACCCTCAAGGTAAGACCGAAGCAAGCAAGACCAACATCTCAAGACCTTGAAAGGAAAAATCCAATAAAAACCAAAGGTCTAAGAGACATCCGAAGTCAAAAAGAGGGTCCCTACTCCAAGTGGGGCGTGTGTGTAAAACTGCACAACAGAATACACCACAGAAGGATTATTTGTTATGGCATTCCCGACATTGTTTCCAAAAGGTAGAGTTGCTTTCAATCAACAAAGTATGAAAGAAGTCAAGCTACACGAATATGCACTCCATCTTCTTCGATACCATGATAATAGATTTGGCCAACACCCACGGTTTAGATACTTCATTCTTAATATTCTGATGCATCACCGTAGCCAAGCCACAGCTTCTGTATTTGTTCAAAAACACTTTGAAAGTAGACTGCCAACAAAAATTTTTGACTTACGCCAAAGACTGAAGGACCTCCCAGATGAACATCTTGCAGACCAAGTTATGCGGTTTGGGTCAACAATTTGTGGCACTCGCCCATTCTGGACTCTTCGTAGGGGGGAGCTATCTGACATGGTTATTCAAGTTGGTTGCCCAACTCTATTCTTCACCCTTAGTGCAGCAGATACTAAATGGCCAGACTTACACAATGTCATGCCATCTACCACACCAACAAATCCTACTACAGCTACCAGATGGAGAATCCAAAATATAGTGCAAAACCCACACCTCAGTGCACTTTACATGCATCATCGATTTACTGCATTTCATGAGGAGGTCTTGGAGAAGATTCTTTGCACAAAGGACTACTGGTATAGGTAATTACCCTCCACATCATTTATATTTACTTCTTTCTTACATCATCTGCTTTATAACATCTAATGTGTCTAGGTATGAATGGCAACACCATGGGTCTGCACATGTCCACGGTTTCCTTTGGCTGAAAGATGCACCCGATATTATGAAACTGCAATGGAATAATCTTGCATCAGTACAAAATGCAATCAACTACATTGACCAATATATCTCTGCTTGGAACCCGTGTCCCCCCCAAAGCTCATCTGCATCCATTCCAAGGTCTACCTTATACAACCCCTGCCTAATGGACACAAGACTAATTATATTGTCCACCCCTTCACATGACTACACTGAACTGCTCAATTGTGTGCAACGCCATACATGTTGTTCCTTGCAAACATGCTTGCGAAGTAAAGGTGGTACATTTGAGTGCCGCTATAAAGCCCCTTGGACCATGCTAGACAATTCAACCCTCTCTAATGATAGTGGGTAGCCAAAGCACACCCCTGCTCACAATGATGACTGTGTAAATCTTCACAACCCCACTATCCTCTCTATTTGGCGCGCAAATGTAGATTGCCAGCCTGTTCTCTCAATAGATGTAGTGCTCAAATATATCACAAAATATGCAGCTAAAGCAGAAACCAAATCAAAAACATATCATGCAATGCTTTCACGTATTTCAAAATCTTTTGATCCTGACAAGCCAGCACCAATAGCTTTTAGGAAAATGCTTGTTGACAACCTTGTTGATCATGATATTAGTGCTCAAGAAAGTTACCACATTTTATTAAAACTACCACTCTGCTTATGTAGCTGGACATTTGTTTCTTTAAATGTCAACCAAAAAAACTATCAACGTGTTCCACTCTCCAACACATGCACCTCTTCACAAACAAACTGTATTGATGCATACATGGCACATCCTATTAGTCTGGAGGCAATGTCATTGATTGAGGTTACTCAAAAATGGAGCTTCAAAACATCCCGTAAAACAAACCACTGGAAAGAGCGTTCCTCTACTGCAATTTTTCGAGTCTCCCCTCGATTCACAAGCATTCCTCCCAAGGATGACCCAAGTTTCCACAACTTCTGCTAGAGTGAACTAGTTCTCTACAAACCCTTTCGTGACATTGCAATTGACCTTGGTTCCTCACCAACTCAAATAATCACACAGTGGGAGAGGCTAGCATGCACTTACCATCCATGGCATGTTCGCCGCAACCTACCAGATACGGCCTCCAATACAGAACTTGACTCTCCTTCAAATGTTGCAGAACCCCCAAATCACTACAACCAATCTAAATGGCAAGTCTTGTCAAGTGTTCACCCAGGCCATCCGCTCCACTTAGATACACTTGACATGCTAGGCAACCGTGAATTAGACCTTAATCATGATTGGAATACTCATTTCGTTAATCCAATACAGCTCAATCAAGCATCCAACTTTGTAGACTCCAACCGCACAACATGTGCAGTCCCCCTTCCGCCATTTGTAAATTCCCACCATGCCCTTTCAATGGAACAAAAGAAAACACTAGATTTATTATTGTCCCACTTGTCCTCCACCACTTACCAACCACCACTAAAAATAATAGTTCAAGGAACTGCAGGAACTGTAAAAAGTCACACCTAATTAAACAAATCAGGTCCGCACTAGATTGTTTTGCTCCAAACGGGCAAACACCGCTCTTACTTCTTGCACCAACAGGTGTTGCAGCATTCAACATTGGAGCATCGACAATTCATTCTGCACTGCGCATCCCCATCAAAGAGTTGGCTCCATTGCAAGGCCAAACACTAGCAAGCTTCCAAGAGAGAATGCACTTTGTGCGCTATATTTTAATAGACGAAATGAGTTTCATCGGTGCAAAGTTGCTTGAACGGATTGACTATCGCTTACATGAAGCTTTCCCAGCAAACAACCACAGCCCTTTTGGAGGCCGCTCAGTCCTGCTCTTTGGAGACCTTGGCCAGCTACCACTGGTCAAAGACATTCCAATGTACTCTTCTACTTCATACGGGGGCACACTATGGCGGAGCTTCCACACTGTTTTTACACTTAACAAAATATTTCATCAAGCCGGAGAAGATCCCACCCAACTTCTATTCCGTGATCTCTTGTACAATTTAAGAAATGCTCAACCTACTATTGCAAATTGGTAACTACTAATGTCAAGGTCAAGCTCGGCACTATCATCTACAGAACAAAATGCTTTCTTATCCTCCATACATCTTTATGCAACCAATGAAAAAGTTTCACTCCATAATAACCATATGCTATTGTCTCTAGCACATCCTGTTGCCATTGCCACTACAGAGCAAATAGGGAGCTCTTTCAACACAAACCCAGATGATGAGCAACTCCAACCCAAGATTTTACTTTGTGTCGACCAAAAGGTTATGTTATCTTGTAATCTGTGGACTAATATTGGCCTTGTTAATGGAGCTCTTGGCACAGTAAAAAGGATTGTCTATAAGGAGAGTTAAAAACCACCCCAACTACCCTTGTTTGTAGTTGTTCGATTCAACAATTATATTGGGCCTGCTTGGGATACAAACAATCCCAAAGATGTCCCTATTACCCCTATTAGTCGTGGTGGTCGCCGCCAAATCCCTCTTCAAATGGCATGGGCATTAACCATCCACAAATCACAAGGACTTACACTTTAGATGGCCACCATTGACATCGGCAACATTGATCGTCAAGGTATGACATTTACAGCAATTTCCAGAGTCACTCAGCTTTCTGGCCTTCGTATCCACCCAGCATTCACTTTTGAAAGATACACACGCATGCAACAAAGCCCATATGTTGCACGTAGGCTCAACGAGGAAGTTCGATTGTCCAATCTTTCCGCATCAACCTCTTCAAATGCTCAACTTCCTTTGAGTTAAACAATATGTATAGGTATGTTCACTTTTAACTTTTATTTGATTTCAAACCCCTCCTTCAAATCAAATAAATTTCAAGATCAACCCTTTCAACACACACTATATAAACACAACCTTATTTCATTTTTCTCTTCCAGCATCTTCTAGGCAAACTATTGTTCTTCATACTTCTAGGCTCCTTCCAAGCTTCTTGGTACATCCACTCTCACATTAAGGTTAGTTGCCAATTCTGTTAGAAATGATATACAATGTATGCATATAAAAACATTTTCCAATTTTCCTATATATTTTAAATTTTTTATTTATGTTCTATTTTCCAAAACAATTTAGACTACCGCAGATTGTGTCATACAGGACAAACATATCTAATGTCAAGTAACAACAAATTCAGGTATGTTGTGTTCATTTCTAGTTTATTCTTCATTGAAACAAATCTACACAGTGGATTTCAATCTTATTGGAACTCTATGTCCACAGTTCACAACTCTTACTTGTATTGTCTTTACTCTCATATGAGTTCAGGATAGAAAGGGTGTTGCTACTCCAATTCAAACCCAAGAAATGAAGAGACCTACCTTATATTCAACCTTTTTCAGTGGAAATACAACTGGACATTGAAACAACTTCTAACAGTGATAGATCAACCTCAGGTGATCATCTACTTGCATACCCTTCCAAGAGGATAGTGATTGATAACTTTTGGCTATATCAAAGTTTCTAAGTTTAGTTCAAATATGTCATTCCATGTCCTCAATTTGTTAAAATATGAGTACAATAATGCTTTTGTTCTTAGATTGGTATTGTTATTCAAAAACAATGATCTTGCAGACAATTTCACCAGTTTTTGTTGCTATACTCAACACATACAAGTTCAAATCTTTTACAAATTATTTGTTTCCTATAAATTATTTGTAGTAGTTGTAAAGGTGAAGCCTTGTGAGTTGACAAAAGCAAGTAAAAATGTGTGAGGATGGTTGACATTAAATATCCCAAAATTAGCCTTTAAGAAGAGTTCAATGTTTAGAAAATGCTTTGCCAACCAATGCATTTACAGCTTCAGCTGTAGCTATTATACATTAAATAATAAATACTTAGTAACGTTGATCTGAAAAGTAGAAGCACCAAGAACAGAAAACAGTAATTTACATTATATGAGTACTAATAAAACAACAAAAATAGTAATTTACTATTAAAATAGCAATAAAAAGTAATACAGTCCTCTTGGAACAAACACCAACATTGTGTACTATGATAATTATGCAAATTACTCAAATTTTTAGCATATATCATATTCTTTAACCTCTTCTGTCATTGCCTATCTTCCCCATTTGTGTGATAGTTTTCATATGTCAATGCTAAAAAATACATATCTATATTATAGTTTTCACGAAACTCTTTATGCTGCTCATTTTCAGCTCACCTACACTATATTAGGAGTCTCCTATCAACACCACCATGAAGATTTTTCCTGCAAACCCTGCCTATTTTTCTCTTTGCAATCCTTGACACTTAAACAAAGTGTGATGAATCTTAAGGTAACTCACTTGCCATTATTTCAGTCATTTTTTTTTCAGAGTCTATACATTTAAGTTGTTTTTCATTTACTGTTTTGCAACAGGGTATGGACAGCAATCAAAAACATCATGGAATGAGGATTTTTTCCTGATCTTATAGTTGGCATAAACTGGTAGACATGTATGCAAAGTATGGAAGCATAGAACAGGCACGTATACTATTTGACATAATGCCTCAAAGAAAAGAGGAATTTTATCAATTGTTGCAGTTGCAACTAGCCTCGTGGACAAGTATATGAAATGTGGAAGCATAGAAAATACGAGCTTTTGACAAAATTTTAATGGACATGTATGCAAAGAAAAAAGGAATGTTCACTGTTTGACAAAATTTTAATGCTTCTAATAATCTTTCCTGCCAACATCTTTTACTATTAAATGTACAGTTGCTGTGAATGCAATGGTTGCATTTATTTTCCTTCTACTTGACGCTATTCTGCTGACAGTTTTCCTCACAACATTTTTTACCATTGAATTTGCAGCTTCATATTCTGTTAATTCAAATGAAGTGACAAGAAAATATATACTGCATAACTTCATTTATTTACAAAACTTTATACATTCTCAATTTATTCCAGTTTTACTGCTGCTTGTACAAAATTCTCCAAATCAACTTCGGCGTACCCATTGCACCCCAAAGGTGCGATTGCTAGTTTTTATTACTTTTTGGGATCGTAATTGGACCTACTGCAGTTGGACTCAGTCAATTTAGAAGTAATATATATAGCTTTTCTGCCTATACTCATCACTAAATTTTTTATATATTATATACTAATTGTTTTTTTTTCCTTTTTTAAAATTCATACGGTATGAATGAACTTTCAGTTGCATTTAAAGGAACAATATGACCATTTTAAAATCATCAACATTACTGATAAATAGAATAAATATAGCACTGGCTTGGGATATAGTTTCCCCGTTGACTTACAAGTATTGCAGGTTGCTCAGCCCGGATAAATCAGGTATCTGACCGTTCAACTTATTATTTGAAAGACGCCTGAAACATATATTAAAAAAAAACAGAAAAAGAAATCTTAAATGTTGTTACAAATTACTGGTATGAAATATAAATGCACGGAATCTTACATGTCAGCAAGGTTTCCCAAGGAGCTAATGTTTGAGGGTATTTGACCTTCCAAATAGTTTCGATCAAGCCTCCTGTTAACATGCCTTTTCAGTAACAAGGTAGAGCAGTTATGAAGAATGAAAATCTATTAGACAAATATCAGACTCACATAATTTCTATGGTCTTAACAAGACCCAGTGTTGAAGGTATCGTTCCATTGAAATTATTTTGATCGAACAGCCTGCACATAATGCTTTCTCCTAACGATTTGCCAGAAAACAAATCATTTATTAAAAAAAATACAAAAGGGAATGGAGATGCGTACTTACACATGAAGGATGGACATCTTTTCGTGGAAAATTTCAGCCGGAATGGGGCCTTGCAGTTGATTTTCATTAAAGTGGCTTAAACAAGTAAACCAGGAGAGTTTCCCGATTAGGAGGATTGCATGACTATACAGAGATGATTAGCAGAAATAAAAATAAAAATAAATAAAAAGCTTACAAGTGACCGGCATTTACAAGCTTTCCGAGCTCGACTGGAAGTGTTCCGCCAATGTTATTGCTGCCAATGTCGAGCCAATTAAGTCTGCTGAGATTGCCCAACGTGGCAGGAATAGTTCCGCCTAATTTGTTGGAATTCAAATCCCTGATAAACAATTTATATATGAGCACATCATAAAAAGTCTAGTAATTTCTGAGCAAGTAATAGTATGTTTCTTACAGAATTATAAGCCTTCGCAGATTGCCAAGCTCATCTGGAATGCGCCCAGCGAAACTACACCCACCCAATAATCTATACACGCAACAAATAATTAGCATGGACTGAACAGAAGCAATGAAGAATGGCTATGGATTTGATAGTGTGAAATGCTTACAGCTCGGAAAGGAGGCCCAAATTTCCTAGACTTGATGGAATTTGTCCAGTTAAGCCAGGGTTGTTCGATAAATCTCTGCAACAACAGCTTGTTTTGGTTAATCTAGAATCGAATCCAAAGCCTGCAAATTCAGTACTTGTCATTGATGTATACAACTTACAGACTTTGGAGACCCGTAAGACTTCCAATTTCATATGGCAGTTCTCCGGTTAGACCCATTGAAGTTAGATGCCTAAAAAAAATTAGGCTCGTTATCAATACTCATAGTGGCATCAGACAAATTTACCGTCAGCAATTTACGAAAATTCACCAACATGATTAATTCTCCTCAAGGAAAATTCACCACCAGCAATTTATCGCCAGGGAAAATTAATTCAAAATCTTGGAAATATATATTAAAAATGTTAATGCGATGATGAATTTTCAGTGGAGGTGAATTGCTGGTGGTGAATTTTCCTTGCAATGAATTTGTCATGACGCTGAATTTTCTTGAGGTGAATTGCTGACAGTCCAACAGTGAACTTTCCTAGAGCCAACATAGTAAGTAACGATAGAAGAGAGTAGGAGGAGAGGCAGAGTGAGTTACAGATATATGACTCGAGAACCGGCGCAAGTAACCCCAACCCAAGTTGAAGCGCAAGGATCTCCGCCTTCCCATCTCAGATGAGACGAATTCCTCCATTGCAGTTGCAGCAAGGTCATCGTCGGCGCTGGAATTCATACAAACCAAGAATATTTTAAAAGCACTTCTTCTTAGCAGACAACTCGTTGTACTAGAACTTACCATCTTTACTGTTTGTGACTCCTCCGTCAATCCCAAAAAAGAGAGAAGCAATGATGAAGAGTAAAATACAGGAGAAGCCACCCATAGTTAATTTACACTATCATCCAGGAATCAAAAAGATGAAAGTATGCATATCTATGTCCGGAATAATAATACTTACCTATCCACTTATGTTTTTAGTTTTCCAATTTATAATGATAAAGCGCCACTTGGAGACCAATTTTGCAGCCCAGAAATCGCTCAACTGCAATGAGCAGAATTGACCTGAGAAAACGATTAAAAAACTACAATCTCTGGTGTCACAATCTTTGACTTTCAGAACAAAATTTTTATTATTCAAACTGCAGAAATGGTCCACCGATTCAGTGAAGAGATAAATCTTTTGAAAAAGGGGAAAGGGAATTCAGCTTATCTTTAGTATTGACCATAAATAAAAACTAGCAATTGCACCTTGGTGTGCAATGGGTACGTCGAAGAGGTGTGGAAGGTCAATATGGGAAAATATGTTTTTTTTTGGTAAATTTGTGCAGTAGATGAGGTCAATTCAAGAGTAGAAGTAAAATATGGAGAACTTCGACATTTTATTCTTAATGTGGAGAGCTTTTAATACAAAGTTGCATAAGTGGAAAAGACAGAATTTCTTTCTCTTTCTCTAGGTTTACCTCCAATCCTCACTCTTTACATCACCTTGGTCATTTTCTATATGGGGATTAGATTTGGTGGAAAAAATTTCCCTAAGCTCTTGTGAGGGACATACATTTATCGTTAATGCTACTATTTAATTTACAAAATGGGTTGAGGCCATACCTTTGTAGTCTATTGCGATGGCTAATATTTGTGTCATTATAATAAATAATCTCATCTTTATGTGTAGATTGACATCTACAATTATGATTGTTAGGAAAGCATCTTTTAAGAACAAAGAATTGAAGAAATTTGCAAGGACAAATGGGAACATTATCAGCACATCATATCATTGATTGCTCATGTGTTATCATGCCTTCCCCATTTTACATTTACTTATATGATCCTTATCTCCCCTTAAGAATCTATTTTACTTTTTCATCTACCTATTATAGAGAAAAAGTACATAAAACTTAGCATCTATTAAAAAGTTGGTCAAAACTTACATTAGATGCTTGGATCACAATTGACCTAATTAATATCAAGGTATATAAATAAAATTTATAAAGCATATATGAGAAATAAATAAATAAAAGTAATAGAGGAGGCTCTAAAAGGCATTAATGGAGGATACAACTTAAGGCTAAAATACATCGAGATAGACATTATAGATGATTGTTTACCTAAAGAATTAGATTGTTCAAATAAGATGGGATATCAAGATAAACCATGATATTTGTGTTAATTACATAAATAAGCTACTGAAGCACTTGCTCATAAACAAAGTCGCATATCTTGGTCTACATGTAATAACTGCAACTTAATTATGAACAGATCTGATGTTCAGTAAGAAATGGGTGACAAATTAAACTGGAAAACACAATAAAGCTAAAATTAAAAAACTGGGAAAAAGAAGGAATTCAAAAAAGAAATAGCAATTTTCTCGAGATAAATCTTGATGAGATTAAGTTACAAAGCTTATGAAATGTATGATTAGTGTTACGAACAAAGATAACATAATGTATGAAGGAAGTAGATGTGAATCAAAGAATTTATATGCAACATAATGGAATGTTGATGGAGTGGGGTAATTGCTGCATGCAGAAAACCTGCACATCATGGAAAATAGTAATTGTGCTATAAAATTCAACTCTTGTCTTTTGACTTTTCCAATGTCAAATTCTTGTCTAGAGGGAATAGAGACAAATAACAACATAACGGATCGATACCTATCCCACCCAGCCGGTTAATCAGGTGTTTGCAAAGTAACGATTGTAATGAATTGTTCCCATAGAAGTATAGCATTCGAGTGGGATGCATAGATTGGTTAACCAACATTTGTAATCATATTGATGGAATTATTTCCATTGAAAACATAACTTTAATGCAGCCTGTGTACAAACCCAGCTAAGGGGAATGACTTCCACTCTCAAAGGAGTGGGGCACAATCAAATCCTTTTAGGGAAGTTAATGTAATATACCTATGGAGAAGTCAACGATTATTATAAGAAGGGTTCATAGCTCCATTCAAATGGACTTAATTAGACTAGAAAATATGGCCTAATGTCCATGGCTAGATCGAATAGAAACAAGCGCACCATGCTTAATGATACACACAATATTGCTACAATCACCGTTCTCAAGTAGTGCATACATTTTGAATTTAATTTTGTGATTCCTTGTGCAGATACAGTATTAGCTCTTGTGTGTGCTACTATTGGTTAGAATGTCCCATTGTTCTATTGAATTTAAAGAAATAGTCAAATGAAATGGATTCTTTCAGTATTATGACCACTGTCATGTTTTTATCATTTACTCAAGAGCATAATTAATAATAAATATCATTTTTCATTTGTTGATGGATTTAACTTTTTAAATATTAGTATGTAGAAATGGCAAGAAAATAAAGCTAAGATGCAAGGATAAAAGGCCTGATAATAATAGATAGGATCCTAGTTGGTAAGACTATATGTTGTAAATATTTTTGGAAGAAAGGCAATGATCATACAATTGTTAACTTAGAAAAGGACACCTATGAATGCAGAAATAAGACAAATTCAGCTCATTCATCATGGACAAACAATTAAAGGAAATAGCTAGCTTGGCATTAAATTATTCAGTTATACCTTATTCAGTAACAACTTTCACAAATCAGAAAGCCAAATCCAGATTATGAGGAAAAAGTATTTATTGTGGCTCACACCATAGATTGACAAAGATTGAGAAAAGCCCAAATTTGCCCAGTTGTCTCTACTTCACCAGTAACACAAATCCCAATATTATACAAATCTATTAGGAACTATCTTAGAATATATACTTACATGCTACCTTTGGCCTCTAAAAGAACGAGTGTACACCTAGAATTGATCCCTTTGCTAAACAGATAGAAAATTTGCCTACTTTTAATGGATATGCTTAAAAGAATTATGTAAAGAATAGTTTTAAGAGAAAACTCTCAAATGTCAACTAATCATCTATATTGTCTGCATCCTCATCTTGTTCAAGCATTTCATTCAACATTGCTATATGATCATTTAGTACAACATTCTCCCTCTCAACCTCCATTCTTTTGTTACGTTCTTGCTAAAGATGCAATTGAAGATGCTCAAGGGAGCGAGAATCCTCTTGCTCAAGGGAGTGACAATCCTCTTCTAAGGGATCGAGACGGTTAAATGTAGCTCAGAGCGATTCCACATGTTTTGGTGTAAAAGAGGACCAGTCCTAGCGTAAATGTACCTATTGGGACATGTTGGAGTAGTTTGTTTGGTCACACAAGTTGCAGAATGAAAGTTACACCACTTTGCAACTTTATACTACTTGCATTTGACACTTTTATATCAAATGAAAAATGGACACCACGAGAAGACGACTCTGAGATAACAAAAACTGAGAGAGGTTATTATAGACAGACCCAATGCGATCCCATAGGCTCATACAAAGAGTTTGTAAGCGTCACTATTTCTAAGTAATAGCCCGTCAAAGATTGTTTCCCCTTTGCACTTTAGACCCTTAAGGGATTAAGCCGGTTGAATGTACCTCAGAGCAATTCCGCGTGTTTGGGTGCGAAAAAAGACCATGTCTAGTGTAAATATACTCATCTGGACACATTGGAATAATAGGTTTGGTCACACAAGTTGCAGAACAAAAGTTGCACCACTTCGCAACTTTACACTGCTTGCATTTGACATTTTTTCCATCAAGTGAAAATTGGAAACCAAGGAAAAATGACTCTAAGATAACAAAAACCAAGAAAGG
Source organism: Sequoia sempervirens (assembly GCA_007258455.2). Classification (NCBI taxonomy): domain Eukaryota; kingdom Viridiplantae; phylum Streptophyta; class Pinopsida; order Cupressales; family Cupressaceae; genus Sequoia; species Sequoia sempervirens. The sequence continues at coordinate 24,669 of VDFB02350516.1, forward strand.
GGTCCAACACAATCTTTTAGGCTTAGATGGAGAGTTCGTAAGTGTCATTTTTTTCGAGTAAGAGTCCGTCAAAGATTGTTGCCCCTGTGCACTTTTGACCCTTAAGGGATCGAGCCAGTTATACATAGCTCAGAGTGATTTCACATGTTTGGGTGTGAAAGAGGACCATGCCTAGTTTAAACGTACCCATCTAGACACGTTGGAACAGTCTGTTTGGTCACACGAGATACAGAATGAAAGTTGCACCACTTTGCAATTTTACACTACTTGCATTTGACACTTTCTCCATCAAATGAAAACTAGACACCACAGGAAAACGACTCTAAAATAACAAAAATTGAGAAAGGTTATTGTAGAGGGGCTCAACGTGATTCCATAGGCTCAGATGGAGAGTTCATATACTCACAATTTTTGAGTAATAGCCCGTCAAATATTGTTTCCCTTTTGCACTTTGGACCCTTAAGGGATCAAGTCGGTTGAACGTAGCTCAGAGTGATTACGCATGTTTGGGTTTGAAAGAGGACCATACCTAGCATAAATGTACCCATCTAGATGTGTTGGAACAATCTGTTTGGTCACATGAGTTGCAGAACGAAAGTTGCATCACTTTGCAACTTTACACTACTTGCATTTGACACTTTTCCCATCAAATGAAAACTAGACACCACGGGAAAATGAATACGAGATAACAAAAACTAAGAGAGGTTATTGTAGAGGGGCCTAACATGATCCCGTAGGTTCAGACGGTGAGTTTGTAAGATTCACAGTTTCCTAGTAATATTCCATCAAAGATTCCACATGTTAAGGTGTGAAAGAGGACCATGCCTAGCGTAAATGTATCCATCCAAATGTGTTCGAATAGTCCGTTTGGTTAAACGAGTTGCAAATGAAAGTTGCACCACTTTCAACTTTACACTACTTGCATTTGACACTTTTTCCACCAAGTGAAAATTAGACACCATGGGAAAATGACTCTAAGATAACAAAAATCAAGAGAAGTTATTGTAGAGGGCCCAACGTGATCCTGTAGGCTCATGCGGAGAGTTCGTAAGCGTCACAGTTTCTGACTAATAGCCCATCAAATATTTTTTCCCTTTTGTACTTTAGACCCTTAAGGGATCGAGCCACTTGAACATAGCTCAGAGCGATTCCCCATGTTTGGGTGCGAAAAAGGACCATGCCTAACATAAATGTACCCATCCAAACACGTTGGAACAGTCTACTTGGTCACACGAGTTGCAGAACAAAAGTTGCACCACTTTGCAACTTTACACTGCTTGCAATTGACACTTTTTCCATCAAGTCAAAATTGGACACCACAGAAAAATGACTCTGAGATAACAAAAAATGAGAGAGGTTATTGTAGAGGTGCCCTATGTGATCTCGATGCCTCAGACAGAATGCATGTAACTGACATAGTATCCAGGTAACAAGCCGTCAAAAATTGCTACCCTTTTGCAATTTGGATTGTTAAGGAATTACATTGCATGAATTACAAATATTTGAGGGTAACAATAAATTTTAAAATTTGAGTAAATCTCATTACAAATGTTTATTTGAATAGACTGTATGCTATGTTGATATTGATATATAATCATTAGGTTGATTTGTTTTAATAAATGATTTTTTTATAATAAGTTAGTCAATTGGTGTTAGTTATAATAGGGAGAGAATAAAAGAAGAAAAAGAATGATTAGTGACCATCAATGGTTATTACACTCACTATATTATAATATGATGTTTACAGTAAAATGAGATTTATTTGGTTGTCTTAATTCTTATGTTTGTGCTCCAATCATCTAATATGCTTCATACACCATTTTGAAACCCAAGTGCTTGTCCTTGTAGGCACAATGCCCTAGGTAATCCATTCTCACAGATCTTTTACAATATCTCTCATACATTCGAGATTCTCTTATAATGTCTACATCATAGGTGCTCATGATGAGGTTAACTTCAAATGAATAACTTGAGATTCCCTCGCTAAGATTCACATGCTCTTTTATAATGGCTTCAAATTGGAATTGAGATTTGTCAAAATCATCAAAATAAGGATGTTGCATTGCTTTTTTGGCTGAGATTCTCTTGGATGGCTCATAAATTAGCATTTTCTAGAAGGAGACACCAATCAATTTTTAGTAGTTTAATTACAAATAGGAAAAGTAAAAGAAGAAAAAAAGAGCATCCAAAATGGAAATGAAATGAAAATATATGGAAGGCACTTACAGACAACAAATCCACACCATTTGGTTCCAAGCTGGGAATAGCAAGGCATAAATCTCGATGCTTCCATTGAGGATGGGCATGCCAGTCTCTCAACTTAGTCACTCTTGGCCATACATCTTCATTGGGAGTTTCAAGATACCTATTGCACACAACACCTCTCATGAATAGAATAACTTAAAATTTCATATGCTTTTATAATGTCTACATCATAGGTGCTCATGATAAGGTTAACATCAAATGAATAACTTGGAATTCCCTCACTAAGCTTCACAGGCACTTTTATAATAGCTTAAAATCATAATTGAGATTTTTCAAGATCATCAAAATAAGGATGTTGCATTGATTTTTTGGCTAAGATTCTCTTGGATGGCTCATAAATCAGCATTTTCTGCAAGGGAACACCAATCAATTTTTAGTAAGTTACAAATAGGCAAAGTAAAAGAAAATGATATAAACATTAGATGATAGCATTGGAATCGTACCATTGGAATCATACAAATTAATGTGCATACAATTACAAATTAGTAAGAACCAATGTGCATACTTACAAATTAATCCAACGAACCATCTGGATCTGCTCTACTCTTTATTGTGTCAAATATTGTCTCATGTTCAGACTCACAAACCTTCCACAAGGTCTTGTTCAAATGTCTACCCCCATATTTGGTCAAACAAACATTGGATTCTATGACAAGGTTCAAGTAATGAAGAATCTCCTGATGCGTGTCAAAGTCCTAAAATAGCCAATATTTAACACTCTTATGTGGGTACCTTCTAAGCCATGTTCCAGTAACAACAACTGATCATGTAGAGTATTCGATGTTTTCTCCATCTATAATTGGGGCTTCCAATATCTTTTTGGCCTCAACACAACACAAGTAATAGTTTGTTCCCTCTTCGTTGTCTTCATCTGTAATA
>VDFB02350517.1:0-12893 GCA_007258455.2 Sequoia sempervirens
TTATATTGTTCCTACAACATTGGGAATTCATCCCTGTGTTTGTTCCTGTAGCATAAGGCTAGTTCATAGTTTGTTTCTTAGTCATAGTTGACATGATTTCTGCTTTGATTAAGTTTAGAAGGCTTCACATTACATTCTTGTAGCATAAGTAGAATTCCTTTCATGCATTTATTTTTGGTAAATCGTGACTGAAACTAGTTCTTAGTGCACATACAGTGCCACTCCATTTCAAGTATACATTCCCTGGTTTGACAATGTAAATGAACGACCATAAGAAGATATTAGTCACCTGCTGGAATATCCAATTTCCAGGTTAGGATTTTCTGTGACTTTTATATCCTTTTGTGGATGCGGCCATTTTGCGTTACTGGGATAGTGTCAAACTAAAAACCTGTCATAAGTCATTGTTAGCAGTAGTTTAGTCTGTCATTCAAGCATTTTCAAAATTCATTTTATTGCATGCATAGAAGAAGAGACGCTCTGGGAAGATTCCTCCCTAACCTTCCATTCTTTGATAACAATCTTGAACCAGCTTATAATCTATTTGAGGAAGGAGGAGATCAAGATATCAATCCATTTGTTGAAAACTTACTTGTCGAACTGCCATTTGATCTAACTGATGAAGAACCTAAAGAAAATCCATTTGCTTTGATACTCCATCAAGCAACTATGGCACATAATCCACCTCATCGACCTCCTGCTTTTGAATTCCCCATCATTGCTCAACAAGATAATGATAACCTTAAAAATATTCCTTCTTCATTACTTCCCAAGTTCTATGGACTAGTTACAGAGGACCCGGACACTTTCTTGTTTGAGTTTGATATCCTCTATCACAGCTATGATTATGCTTTAGATGCTCACAGACTGAAGTTGTTTCCTGCTACTTTGAAGGAAGGAGCCCTTAGATGGTTTATGAGTTTGGGAAGAGGTGTTGTTGATAGTTGGGCAGCCATGCAAACAAAATTTCTTGAGAAATACAAGGAATATTGTAAGAGTGGTAGTAAGGGTGATGATATATTCAGAATTCAACAAAAGGAGGATGAAAGTCTGGAAGACTATATCTAAAGATTCTTGTTTTCCCTGAAAAAGAATTCAGACTATACTCTCAATGAAGAATCTCAAAAACTACTCTTCCTAAAAGGAATCAATGATACCTATATAAATGCCCTCGACTTGATGGGAGGAGGAGATATAACACAACTGTCTTGGGATGATATAAAGAAGATATGTCTCAAAAAAGGGTAGAGGTCATCAAGCCACAGTGGGAAAGTCTTCCACTAATGGAGTTTCACGGATGGAGATCACAAATTCACTATCTGACTTCAAGCAGGATATCATAAACAATATGGCTACACAGTTGGATACTATGCAAGCTCGGAAGAAACATGAGGAAGCTGAAGCAATTTTGGCTGAGTTCTGTCCACATTGTAGACAGAAGAAATGTGACTGCAGATGTAAGATGGTGGCTAACTTGGAGGCTAAGCAATTACCTACTAACTTTTTAGATGGTAGAGAGTGATAATGACCAAGTATTCTTCATCGCACAAAGGCGACCATGGGCTCAAAGACAAGGTATGTCTCAAGACCCTTTGACTTTTGGTAATCCTTATTCTAATTACAATAACCAATGGAAACCTACAAATGGCCCAACACCACCTTGGAATACTTCTCAATCACACTGGCCTAACTATCAGAGTCCTCAATGGCAATCTCCTTAAGGAGGTTGGAAGCAGCCACAAGGACAATAGACTCCACCCCAAGGTAACTGGCAGCAGAATCCTCAATGGAGAAGTCCACAACAATGGTAGAACCAATCTCTTAGCTCACTGCAGCTTCAACAGCCACAACCTCCGACTCTCATGCCTCCTTCTACAGTACCTGCAACAAATATTGGCCCTCCAAAACAAACCCCTATGCCTGCTCAACCGTTGCCAAATCCTAATAATAAGCAGTAGTAGCAACAACAGCCTATGTATTTTGCAGAAGCCAATCAATATCAAGCTTATGCCTTGAATATTCATGATATCCATCTCAGGTCTGGAACCACTCTCCCTACTCCACAGCCACCTATCATTACAGAGATTCTAGACTCTGCCTCTGAACAACCTACTAATCCTAAAGAACATATACCTATATCAGATACTGTCCCTAAGGAACCCATCTTGTGGCATCAGGCCAAACCATCTTTTCCTCAGAGATTGAAAATAACTACATCCAAGTCTATGGAAGAGCCTACCTTTGATATTTTGGATCAGCTAAAGAATGTACACATTCAAATTCCCCTTTTTCAAGCCATAAAAGATGTCCCAATTTATAGAAAATCCATTAAGGAGGCTTGTTTAAAGAAACCAGTAAGAAAGAAAAAGGATCCCCAAACTATCCATGTTCTAGGACAGTTGGCAGATATTATGTTGGGGAAGATAGTCATTCCAAAATACACTGACCTTGGGATCCTGTGGTACAAATAAATATTAATGGCCAGATAGTAAAGAATTTTTTGATAGACCTTGGTGCAACCATCAATATAATGACCAAGCATACAATGGAGTGCTTGAAAATTCCAACAATTCAGTCTACACCTACCGTCCTGTAGCTTGTTGATAGTTCCACAGTAAAACCTGATGGAGTGGTAGAAGATATTATTGTCATCCTTGAGTCTTTGGAATACCCAGCAAACTTCACCATATTTTCCACTAAGGAAACTTTGGGAGGATATCCTATTATCCTAGGTAGACCATGGTTAACTAGGATGTCGTTCAGGAGATAGGATAGTTTCTGATGGTCAGTCAAGAAAGAAATTAGCTTTATATCCACCTACCCAACCTCAGCCAGACTTGTCTCAACCAATTTGGCCAGATTTAGGAGAAGAAACTGAAGAATTCAATTCATTGGCACAACTAATGATGTTGCAAACTAATCTATTTTTACAGCTCCAGAGTGAGGATGACATGCTTTTACACATTTTGCAGTCCAACCCTGGTCTGAGTAGCCCATCTGCTGCAGATAGCTGTCCTCAACAGTGTTTCCTGCAACAACTGAATTTTGAGACCCTGTCACTTGAATCTCCTGCAGTTTATCACAACTTCCTTCCACATGAAATAAAGACACCACCTTTATCATCAGCCTCCATGAATGATCTTACCAAGCAAGTAGAAGTGTCTCCAGGCCACTATCTGAACATCAATAATAAACTACCTCAATCTCAATAAGTTGCCCTAGTCACAATGCTGCAAGATCAACGCAGAGCTTTTGCATGGGCCTATGGGGATATGAAGGGAATAGATCCTCACCTCTGTACTCATAGGATCTATATTAAGGAAGATTGTTTACCTATTAGACAGCCTCAAAGAAGGATAAACCTAGCACTCAGGGAAATAGTTAAAACAGAGCTCCAAAAATTGTTTGATGCTGGTTTTATCTACCCCATTTCAGATAGTCAGTGGGTATCTCCATTGGTAATTGTTCCTAAAAAATGAGAAAAATGGAGAGTTTGTGTAGACTACAGGGAATTGAACACAACAACTAAAAAGATCACTTTCCACTGCCATTTCTTGACCAAGTACTAGACTCATTGTCTGGGAAAAAGTATTTCTCCTTTTTGGATGGATATAGTGGCTATAATCAAATTAGAATCGCCCCTGAGGATCAAGACAAAACAACTTTTACCAGTCCATGGGGTGCTTTTGCCTACTTTGTCTTACCTTTTGGACTGTGTAATGCACCTGCAACATTTTAAAGGGCAGTGATTAGTATTTTTGCTGACATTTCTCATGATTCTATGGAAATCTACATGGATGACTTCACTAATTATGGAGTTACTTATGAAGAAGCATTACCCAATTTGGAAAAAGTATTGAAAAGATGTCAGGAGCAAAATTTGTCTTTGAATAGTGAGAAATGCTTTATGATGATGCAAGAGGGAATTGTTTTAGGCCATCATGTCTCTCAAGCAGGAATTCAAGTTGATCATGCAAAAATAGAAGTTATTCTAACTTTGCCACTACCTACAAAATAAAAGGATGTTAGAAGTTTTCTAGGACATGCTAGATATTATAGAAGATTTATCAAAGATTTCAGCAAAATAGCCAGTCCATTATATGCCTTATTGACCAAGGATTATGAATTTAATTGGACTAAGGCCTCTGACAAATCTTTCCTGCAACTTAAGAACCTACTTACTCAGACACCTGTTCTTTAAGGACCAAAGTGGATTCTACCCTTTCATAAACACACAGATGCTTCTGATTATGCCATAGGGGCAATTTTAGGACAGAAAGAGAATTCCATTGAGCATGCCATATATTTCATTAGCAAAAACCTACAAGGCCCTGAATTAAACTATACTATCACAGAGAAAGAATTGCTAGCAGTTGTGTATGCCCTAAACAAGTTTTGACATTATGTCACTAGTTACCAAATATGTGTTCATACAGATCATGCAACAATAAGGTACCTCATGAATAAGCCTGCCATATCTTGCAGATTAGCAAGATGGCTCCTATTGTTGTAGGAATTTGATATCACAGTTATTGATAAGCCAGGTTGAGCTAATGTGGTGGTTGATTTCTTGTCAAGACTTCAAATACCTACACCTGACACTCCTGAGGTAATTGATGATAGCTTTCCCGATGAACATCTAATTTTTATTGCTGCTCAAACTCCATGGTATGTAGATATTGCAAATTATTTAGCAGCTAACAAAATTTCAGCAGACTTCTCACCAAAGGAAAGGCAATTGCTAGTAGAGAAAAGTTTTAACTTTTCATGGATTGCAAATCCAGTTTACATAGGAATCTCAACAAGTCAAAGGAGAAGCATATGTTGTGAAGATGGTACCCACATATTTCAGTGTTCCATGAGCCAAGTGGAGTGAACTTTGCACAAGAGAATAAAAGTGCTAATTCAGATAATTATTGGCTCACACTCACACAAATGTTGCAGCCACACTGTGAAATGTATGTATAACAAATTACAGGAGACCAACAAGGTCTGATGAAATTCCCCTGAATCCACAAGTGGTAGTCAGTCCATTTAATAAATGGGGCATGGATTTTTTTGGGCCTATTGATCCTCCATCCAATGGAAAATCATACATTTTGGTGTGTACTGATTATGTAACCAAGTGGGTGGAAGTGAAAGCAATGACACATGCCCATGACAATAAATTTGTTGAGTTCCTGTATGAGCAGATTTTTACTCAGTTTGGAGTCCTAAGGGAACTTGTTACTGATCAAGGAGTTCAGTTTACATCCAACTTAATCACTGCATTGATGAATGATTACAAGATCAAGCATAGAAATTCTAGCCCCTATCACCCTCAAGCCAAATGGGCCTTAGAGCTACAACAAAGAATTGAGTAGTCCCAAAGACATTCAATACACAAGCATTAGTTATCGGAGCACCACCTTTTGGTCAGCCTATAGGACAACATGGTTCAAATGGTTTACTCCCTTTGAGTTACTCTATGTTAAGACCTGCCATGTTTCCAATTCCAGTTTGAGCATAAGACCTTGAACTTCCAGCCTTTTGACATTGATATTTTAGAGGCTCAATAGGGGACTTTATAGTTGCCTATTTTGATGAGCTGCGAAGTCGCTCCTGTTGATACTGAAACCGTCCAATATGCCGCAAATATGGCATGACAATCCATTCAAACTTGCTACCTTTCACTCTGATCGGGCGCAACCTTCCATGACTCCGAGCGGTAACCGGCAGGAACTCATATTGCCGAACTTAGCGAAAGAAGTACCGTGTTTCGAATGGCTGAGTGCAATTTGCCAAATAGGATCTAGTTTTGATTTAGGGTTATCGGTATGACGGGACAACGCCTTCGAAATAAGCTTGAAGATCCGTTATTCACCAGTGCAGTGCTGTTTCGACAAGCGCTTAATGATTTCAAGTAAATAAAGGCTTCGTCCTCCTATGCAAGATTCTCTTTAAATTTATGCAAGCGTGCCCGAGTATAATAGCGTTTCCTTTTAAAGGAAGCCACGTTCTCCGTTTTCCATCCATCACCACCATTCATTCTCTTTTCTTCCATGTCATCCATCATGTTGTACCACTCTCATTCATGGTTTCTATTCCAACCATCATTTGATGGTGCGATGTGATCTTTCCCAACACGTATGAGCATTAATTAAAAGGTACGTGATATCTTTTTTTATCACATTGTTTATTTATTTTATTAATTCATCAACTGCTATGTACATATCAATCATTATCACCCATTCTTTGCCTATCCTTTCGCATATGTGTGGACACATGTCAAATTTTTAGTAGGGGGCGGGATAATCCATTTCAAACCTTTTCTTATGTCGATGTCACAACTAATAAGATATTTTTATTCTTCTTGTACTTTCCAAATATGGCTGCATGTTTTATCCTAAACAACATTAACTGCTTAATATGAGTAGTTCCTAAGAATTATTACATGCAATTATCTTTCGAGTCATTCTCGAAAAAGAAGAGAAAAGTGACGATAGGACAAGAGAAGCAAAAAGAAGCAGAGCAAAAGAATTTTCTTTTGAATTTTTAGAAAAGATTTGGGTTTTTCGAATCTCGGCAGGAGTAATTTGGGAATATGGGTGGTCAATTGGTAAGAAATGAGCCTGTAGCTCATGAGCTCTTAACACAAAATCCTCAAATAGTTTAGGCATTTAGTAATTGTGGTTGGCTAAACTATTTTCTGAGGTTAGATTCTTTTAATGAAGAAGTTGCTAGTGAATTTTTAAGAACTCTTTTAGAAGGGGAGCTTTAGTATGGAGTCTAATAGTGGCTGTAACAAAAGAATGAATTGCTAAAGTAACTAGGCTTCCTGCAACAGGAGAAAATTTCTCTTCAAATGTTGTTTCTACGAGGGCAGAATTTATAGTACCAATTGATGGACCCTTGGAGGTCTCTAAGCAAGGATGCAAACGAGTGTCACTGCCCTTTCCATATTCAAAATATGTTGCATTCATAATCAGGTACTTAACCTGTAAGGGACGCTTCTCCTATTTACATTCCTACCATTTTAAATTATTGAGCCATATGAGGCATGGGTTAGCTGTTAATGTCCCAATTTTTTTGTTAAATATTTTAAAACAAAGTGCCCATGAAATCCAGAGGGGAAGGGACAACTCTATTGCCCATCATGCCCTCATTAAATTGTTGATTAAGTGTTCCCTGAGGGATGTATCACCCCTTTCTTGGCAAGAATTTGTTGCCCAAAAAGGTCTACAACTTCCAGAGCCTCCTAGAGAAATCCCTGTAGCACCTACCCCTGCAGCATCTATTCCTAAGGCCTCCACACCAGAGCCCTCTACCAGAGTACAAACCAGGTATGCTAATAGAAGAGAAAAAGGAAAAATTAAGGTAGGAGAGTCATCTAGGGCAAAACAAACCCCATAGTCTGACCCTCATGTTCAAAGACAACAGTGTCCCTCTCCTATAGCACCTTCTCCTATAGCAGTTTCTCCTGCAACAACACCTATTGCCACTTCAGTTTCACTATCATCTTCCTCTATTGAGTCTAAACCCTCTAGGCAAGTCAGAAAGAGGAAAGCCACGAGAGTGCCTCCTGTAGCTGCCACATTGCCAAAAAGAGTTTCAGCAAGGAAACAACGTAAAGTCACCTCAACTTCTGCTCAACATGAAGTTATAATAATTTCAGAGGAGTTTGAAGATTACAGTCATGATGATTCTCATAATTACCTGAGAATGTTCCACATAGTCCACCTGTTGTTTTCGAGGACATGCAAAATGAACCAATGGAAGTTGATGAAGCACAACATGATAGTAATGAAAGGGGAATGCCAAGTCTTGATGACTTGATGAGGCAGCCAAGCAAATTTTAGAGGAAGAACAATCTCCTCCTCCACAGTAATAGGAATTCATCCTGCAGCAAGAGGAAGAATAGCCTAAACAATTGGAAGTATCCAATGAAGCCTCATTACCCCCTGCAACTTGTCAAGCCATGGTTGTCTATAAAAGGACATTTTTGATTGAATTTTTGGAAAAACTTAGGACCAAATGGAGGCCGGTCACATTTCAAACCTTGAGTTTCCACCACTTAGCCAAGACTGAAATTCAACAAAGTCTTTGGGAGGAAGAGAAGAAAAATTTGAAAAGAGAAATTGAAAGGTAGAAATAGGAAATCCAGGAAATGAGAAATAAAATGGATGACATGATGAAAATAACTGGTAAAATTTTGGAATGTAGACCACTGCCTAGGGTCTATGCTATGTGCCTAAAGGAACAATTTCTTTGGTTTCAATTAATGAGAATTTCAAGGAATTTAGATCCTGTTATTCATACAGCCAAAGAATTTTATGATGCATACTAGGTAGCCCCAGCTGGTTGAAGAATTATTTATGTGAATTTTATTTGCATGGATTGATAATTCCCTTTGAAATAGAGTGGAATCCACTTTTTTATATTGGAAATATTCATTTGAGGTCACTTATGTCATGGGCAGCCAATGAAACTAGTTATGGAAGACAATTGGAAGCCTATGAAGAAGCTAAAAGGAATGAGCCTATACCACTGTGATTAGAAAGCACAGATCCATACACAATGCTGAAAAATTGGCTAACTCTTGCATATGGGTTCAACAATCAAACAGAAAGGATAAAAATATTCGATATCAGAAAGCAAGTGTATGAGGAATTCAAAATCCAGCCATATCTATTTTGGAAGCTTGCCTCTTCCAGAATTGAAAAGAGATGGGAGAAATTGACTGTTGGGCTAAGGAAATCTGAGCCACATAGCCCCCTGAATTTTGAAGTAGCCCTTGGAATGACAAAAAAGTACATACAGCTTGGTCTTCATACAGGCGCCCCAGTTTATGGCCACCAACATTTCAAATCTGGCTAATGCACAATGGGTCCCTATCGAAGCCAGATAAGTTGTTAAGGGCGAAACCCGTTATGGTGAAGGATGGCAACATTTCGTAGGTTTCCGGTTGGTAATTTGTAGACATAAAGCCGCCATTCTATGGATTGGAAAATCGGAAATCATTGCTCGTGGACCACCATATGGGCGTTAAGTAGTGATGATGAGCCAGATATGCTCATAGCTTCGAAGCATCAACGCGATTTATTGTTAATGATGTTTCGAACTTTATTAAAGACTTTTTTTATCTAAAAACGCATCCGCAGAAAGGCCATTCCTATATCCCAACCTAACATCTTCTATGCAAGTCTTGGCTAATTTTCTACCTGACACTCAAACGGATTGCATATAATGGCGGCGGTTTTCTGTAATAATGGAATAGATTTAATATGTGATTAATGAGTGTATTGTGTTGTTTTCCACGAGTGCTTTCTTTCACCTCTGTCACCTTGTGCATCGCAGGTTGTTGAAGGGAGCATGAACGTATCAAGCACAGCAGACTTTGGCCTTGCAGTAAAGTCCATTTGCAGCACAGTGTCGAGGTAGTTGTTCCAACGAAGACTCTCTGACCGGGTCGTTGGGAAGAATCTTAAATGATCATTAATCTAGAAAGAGTGGAATGCTAAATTCTCTCTGGATCGTGTTGAATGGATATGTTTTCATTTGTGAGAAGTTTGTTCCTTGGTTTCAAGATACATTTATGTCCACGTCTTTCTCTATTAGAGTTAGGTAGTTAGTTGCTTTTCCGGTTTAAATAAGTGTTCCTCCTACGTGAGTGAGAAAGCATAGCATGTAAAAGTTAGTATGATAATAAGAAGTAGAGTATGTAAGAGTTAGTATTATGATAAGAGATAGAGTTTTGTGTTAGTTTTCATATGAGCAGAACAATGTATATCATTCCGAGTTATGAATAAAAGCTGATGAAGTTCTGAGTTCAATTCTTGCATAACTAGTTGATTCTTGCTAAGGGGTCCCACTTAGTAAGTATCTGTAGTTAGTTAGTTAGTTGTTTATTTCATTTTGATCATAAGTTAGATTTCATTCTGGAAAGTTTCAGCACAAACTCGATCTTATATTGTTCCTACAACATCGGGAATCCATCCTTGTGTTTATTCCTGCAGCATAAGGCCAATTCATAGTTTGTTTCTTAGCTATAGTTGTTATAATTTCTGCTTTGATTAAGTTTAGAAGGCTTCACATTACATTCCTATAGCATAAGTAGAATTCCTTTCACACATTCATTTCTGGTAAATCGTGACTGAAACTGGTTCTTAGTGCACATACAATGCTGCTCCATTTCAAGTATACATTCCCTGGTTTGACAAAGTAAATGAACAACCAGAAGAACATATTAGTCACCTACTGGAATGTCCAATTCTCAGGTTAGGATTTGTCATGACTTTTATATCCTTTTGTAGGCGCGACCACATACGATCATTGTGGTTCTTTGGATTTTGAACATGACTTCATGGGTGAGTACAAGATCATACACAAAGATTGAAATAGGGGAAATGAAACAATAGATGACCCTTCAAAAGCATCCACCTCAACCACTTTAGAAAAAGAAGAAAGATAAATAGTCATCTTTGACGGTGCTTATGACCAACCGCCATTCAATCCAAAAGTGATAAAGAAGCTTTATGGAAAATGTTATGAACTCATGAAACAACTTGGATATAGTGGCCAATGATGTGGTGCTTGAGAACAAGGTATCTACAACCCAATAGATCCTAACACACAACAAACAACTCATGGACTTGGTTATTGTCCTTTGATTGAGCTTAACAAACCTTCACTCAACATCACCAATCTCACAACACATACTCCTAAATTATTCTTAACCAAATTCCTCAACACTAGTGGTCTTGAACATCATCCTTTACCAAACATAAAACAAATAAACACACATTCACTTAATGTCAATGTCATCTCACAAAACCTTTATGATTTTCCCTCCTCCTGTAAGAGTGAGAACAAAATCCCACAATCTAAAGCGTCTTGTGAAGATATGACACCTCATAGTAGGCAAGATGTATCTTTGATTCATGTGCCACAAGACCACCTTCTACCATTGATCAAGCGGGCATCTTGTTGAGACTAATCCAAGATCACATGATCACCCTTCCCCCTAGAACTCGAAAGAAATGCTCTTACAAGACTCCATTTTGTGCTTATCATAGAGTTCTTGGTCACTTCAATAATGAATTTCATGCTTTGAGTCATATAATCCAACATCTTAAGGAGTTTTGCATGCACCTTATATGGGGGCACCTAATTCCTCTAATTGATATTGATTTCCACTCTAGCATGCATTTCATCACTCATTTCAGCTCACCTTTCTTCTACACTAAGTGGGGGCAAGAGGTTAGATAGCCTTGTCCTTGTATGTCACTTGTGCTTTCCTCCTTTGTCTAGTTTTTAACCTTTCATGAATACATAAGATCAATTTGGGGATGTGGATGACATGCCTTAGGTTGGCTCACATATGACATACTGCCCTTTTTCTTGACGTAGCTTCTCAAAAACATATGACTTGGCATAGGGCTTTCCGAGTAAGCTCTCATTTCCTCTTCTTCTACTTTAAAGGTATTTCTCACAATACTAGTGTTCACAACCACTTTAAAGTGGGAGAATACATCACCATTCACATTACATTGTGTGATTTTCTTTTTCTTGTGATTTCCTCTCTTGGAAGCATTAGGAACAATGTTGCCCAAAATGAGACATTGCATTTATCCTCTCTTGAAAACAAGATGAGACCATTTTAACTTCTTTCCTCTCTTGGAGACATTAAGCGTGATGTTCCCTAAGATGAGACATTGCACGAATTAAGAAAAATCCCTTTGAACAATCCTTACACTATTTTGCATTAACAATGTCTATGAGTGTCAAGCATATGAAGTTTTTCTTACTTCATAGATCTCAAAAATTATTTTCCTTTGTGGTGCCTTATTAATGTTATCAGGAGGTATAACTTAAATGATATGGTTGAGCAAGAAGCCCATCTAGTGCCACAAATTTCCCCATAGCCACCTATGTGTTAGTGAGTGCATACCAACCAGCGTGTGTACTTCACCTTTAGGATTTCTCACTACCGGGACAATCAGTAGTTTCGTGGCCCCAGAGTGAGTATGTTGTGTATTTCTCACCTGGTGGATATCCAAGGGTTCTGTCACCCCAGAGTGAGTATGCATTTCCTTTCCAAGCAAATAGCCTAGATCTGGTCCACAACTAGCTAGACAAACGATCGATGCTTTTTCCACCTTTTCATTTTCATCTTTCTCTTTCTTTCCATTGCATGATTGTGTATCTTGATGGTTTCACTTAGAATTTTGGATCCTTGGGGCTTGATTTCCTTCTTGATCTTTGTCATTCTTTGTCATCTGCATCTGTACACTTGGATCTCTCTTGAATAGCTCCTTTATTGTGACTTTCAAGCAAGCTCATCCTCTCACCAAAGTGGGGGCTAAATATGTCATAGAAAAATGGCCCCTTGTCATTTTTGTGGTCTTTTAGGTATTTCTCTCATGATTCTTGGTCCATTTTTCTTTGATTTAATGTTGCAATATGGCTTGAATATGCACATTTAGGTCCTTAAAATTTAAATTATGACATCTTGTGAAGGTGTTGTGAAGTATTGTAAAACATTCCTACACTTTTCGAGACTCTACTTATTATAATTCACCTAAAAATCACCTTTTCATCGCTTATCAAGTCTTATTTTAAAGTGTTGTAAAGTCTCGTAACAAGATTTCACACTTCTCTAGGCATAATTTCACTATTTACACCTTTCTTATGCTTTATTTGACCCCTTTATGCCCCTATAAGGCTTAATAAAGTGTGTTTTTGAATGTAATCCCAACAAATAACATTAAATGTGACTTAATTCCCGACACCCACTTTCAAGCCTAAGGTGGGACCCATTCGCCATGGGTAGCGAATGAGTCCCTTTTGGCTCCAAATTCAAAATATTTCAAATTTCCTTTCGATTTTTTATTCAAAATTACTTGATGTCAACC
>VDFB02350518.1:0-44179 GCA_007258455.2 Sequoia sempervirens
TGGCCTTCTTCAAAAATTTGATCTTCTGGATGAAAAAGCATGAAAAAGCAAGGTCGTGCTGCTGGTTTGAAAAATTTGATGAAGAATCAGCAAACTTGAGTTCTTGAATTATGAAATATAACTTCAAATCTGCTGCTCCACTCTTCTCCTTTGGACGCACCTGCAATAATGATGAGTTTTGCATTGAAGAGATGTCTTAAATAGATTTAGGGTTTGAAATAGCTTTGTTTTCTTTTGTTTTTATCTTCAAAATCCTAAAATCTGTTGGTTCGATGAACTTGGATATTTTCTTCATCTTGCAATTTTGAAACTTTTGAAAAAATTTCTAAGGCATAGCAAGTTGGGCACCCTTCTTGGCTAGGGGCGCCAACTTCTTCGAGACTTAGCCATTTTTAGAGTTTCCTCAATTTTCCTCAAGTTTGACCCCCTACTTTGACCCTGATCTCCAGCTTTCAGATTGATCTGATGGATGAGCTGGATGATTCATCACGAAGCTTGACTGATTCTGAGAAGATCACCCTTGAGGCACTTCTAACTAAAAACTTTGTTTTGACCTTCAAATTCATGGGAGCCTATTTCCTCCAAGGGCTCTAAACTTTCACAGTGTTGGCCATTTTTGTATGATTTTCAAATTCTTCATTTCCCTTTGTTCTTCTGATGAAATCTTGAAACCGGGAGTTGCACTGATCCGATTGACTGACTGCCAGCTTCATTGGATAGCTCGATTGATTCTAACAAGGTGATCTTGGAGGCTGCGTTGACAAATTCCATCGTTTCAAACCTCAAAACCTTGGGAGCCTTTTTCCTCCAAGGGCTCCCATCTTGACCAGACTTTGGAATATTTTTTTGTTTTTTATCAACTTCTCTTCTACAGACGATCCTGTCATATCTGAAGTTCCAGGCGTTGGATAGACTGATGGTTATGCTCGTTGTGAAGCTGAGGAGATTCCAAGAGGGGTCTTCTGGAGACCCTTCTGTCAGAAAGTTGGATTTGGGGCATCAAAAGCTTGGGTGCCCCTGGCCAGCTGGGGCGCCCAACTTCACCAGAGTTAGAATATTTTCCAATATTTTCTTCTTTGCTTTTGACTTTCGTCGTTTAACTCTTGTCAAACCCTCTGTTCCGCCTCCTGTATCTAGTGACTGCCAACTTAGATTGACGAACTGATGGTCTCTTTGGAAAGTCTAATCAAATTTGAAGAAGTCACATTGGAGGCTTCACTGGCAAAATCATCCATTTGAGCCCTCAAAATCTTGGGAGCCTTTCTCCTTCAGGGGCGCCCATTTGCTCCAGACTTAACCATTTTCATCCGATTTTCATCTTCAAATTTGAACCTTCATTCTTTACCTTTAGCTTCAATCTGAATTTGTCAGAGATTGACGAGTCTGACGATCTGACGAAGATATCCACTGCGAAGCTGACTGAATTTTGAAGGGATTGATCATATCTGCAAACCCTAACTGTTGGGTTAGGCCTCTCAAAAGACTGGGTGCCCCTAGGCACCTAGGGAGCCCAAAGTTCCCAGACTTAGACAGTTTTTAGTGATTTCCATGATTTTCATTCTGCATTCTATTTGAAACTGCTCCATTTGATCTCGAATGTTGGACGACTGGATGATCCGATGACTGCACTGCCAGATTCGCTGCGAAGTTGGGAGGATTTTGAACAACTATGCCTGGGAGCTCAAACCCTAATTTCATCATCTGATACCCTAAAAGGATGGGTGCCTATCTTCTCCTGGGGCGCCCATGTCAAGCAGTGTTAGTCAAAATTTTATAGATTTCAACTTCCTTCTTCGTTCTTCGTGCATGTTCGTCAATTCACCTTCCGTTCAGTGCTCGGATGTTGAATCAGATGCTTGACAGCTGACTGACCTCCATTGATGACTTCGGAGCTCCTGAAATGCTTTTGAAAAAGTAGAAAAGACCCACTAGGGCAAAACTGATTATTTTAAGATTCTGACTACACTAGCTTGATATGGAAGTGTTTTGAGCCAATCAAAATCAGTTTGGACCCTGGCAGACAAACTTTCTATTTTTAGAAAATTTTGCCAATATCCATTTCGAAATAAACCCCAAAAAACCCAGAAAAAGTTACTTTTTTTAGAAAATTTATAAAAATAGCAGTTTTCCTAAAATGTAGGGATGAAAAACTGAGATTTGGGTTTTGTAGATTAGATCGCTCTGAGCAGACCCGGATCGTCAAATTTTGAAAATTTCAAGTTTTTATCCCTCATGCGAGACATGCAAACCCAAATTTTGACCTTTTTGACAAATTTAACAAG
Source organism: Sequoia sempervirens (assembly GCA_007258455.2). Lineage (NCBI taxonomy): Eukaryota > Viridiplantae > Streptophyta > Pinopsida > Cupressales > Cupressaceae > Sequoia > Sequoia sempervirens. The sequence goes on from VDFB02350518.1 coordinate 2,283, forward strand.
ACTTTTACTCATTTCTTCAAAATGCCTAAGTGTAGCAAAAATTTTAATTTTGGGGTACAACAAATGTTAGTTCTATTGATGTTATTCTTGATGGATGTGCATGCAAAGTTATAGAGTAATGTTTATTCTAACTTTTAAGATGTTTCATGTATACTGCTTTGTTGTGAACATATGACTCCCGTTAGTGTGTCATTGAATGCAGGTATGCGAACCATTCCTCCAAGCAGAGGACCAATATCACTCGGGAGAGGAGCTTCGTCGGGTAAACAGTAATGATAACCATTTGAGCATACACACACGTCATTATAGGTTGGTAAGAACCAAGTCAGTTATATTGGTCTTGATAAGTCATCCATAGACTTTAGGAGTCTTGTTTACTTCTTTGTGCTTTGTGAGTGATGTTTATTTGTATATCTGACTTACTGTATTACGATCATTGTGAGGATAACGTGAATGGATATAAGTGAATAGGTTGAGTAGATGTGTATACACATGTATATCATATGTACACATATCCATATGTATAAACATATCGATACAGACATATGATCGGCAGATGGATATGCTCATACGTATGTGTCAATGTGGTAAACATACACATGTGTACACTGAGGTATATACAGGTATGTACATGCATATATATATATACACTCTACCTATTATCTGTGGATATTAATAATATTATATTATTATTCCCTGATGACTTTACATATATATATATATATATATATTTATATCGGGTATATACTGACTAGCTCACGATATATCTATATATTGGTTAAATATATATATATATATATATATATATATATATATTAATAATACTCGGGTATTTAAATATATATATATATATCTTTAATATATTTAAGACTATAATAATATTTATATAATAAAATATATAATCAAATTATATTTTATTTAATTTCTCAATTTATGGAAATCAAATTATTTTCTAAAATTAGTCTCCACTTTGGAAATTAACTTATTTCCTAAGTTATAAATCTCTTAAAGTGGATAATAGATTATATCTCACTTGGAGTGAATATTAAAGTCTAAACTATGGAAAATCGATGAATATCTCTCAGCCGATTATTTATGAATCGGGCTATTCTCATTTTGATAAATTTAACCATTAAAATAGGGGAAATCGAAATATTTCCCTATCGTTTGAAATGTTAATGTTTTAAACTATTAAAAATCAAAATATTTGCTTGCAAATTATTGAAAAGCTAAATACGTGAAAAATGAATGGCGCTGGAAATACACGCGCCTAGGAAGTGCGCAACACCTGGAAGTTTGAAAGATTCAAACACAGCTATGAAATGGGTCGACTCAGCCTGTAAATGAGTGAGGTGTTTGAAAGAGGAACCATGACTTTTTCTGCAAGAAAGAAACCCGCCATATTTCATAAAATCGTGCCAAAATTGGGGAGACGCCTGTAGGTGTTGACCCTGCATTTTTAACATATGCAAGTTGAAATTTTCTTTGGTCTGCTAGCAAATTCTGAGGTCGAATCATCTCTTGAGGTGCTAAGTATGGGAATAGAAATCCACCACTTATCATTTGAAATATTCAAAAATACAGTCCTAGCAACTTACATGCTTGGAGAAGTGGAAGTCGATGGGTTTCTGGCTCTATATATAGCCGCCAGTACATCTTCATATTGCACTTGCAAAATCTGAATTTCTATCATTTTCTGAGTTTGCTGCACAATTTCTTTATTCTGAAATCATATTTTATTCTGAGTGATAAAAACAAAGGAAATACCAGTTTATTATCATCACATTCCGAGTTTATCCCAATATAGTTGTATATTCATCATTTGAGAGTCTATTTTTAAGTGAGAATTTTGTCAACATTGAGGGTTTGTGTTAAACGGAAGATTGGGATTGCGTCATCTGAAGGAAAGCTCATAACCAAGCATGAAACATTCTTTATCTTCAATTTTGATTCTGATTGAAATATATCTGTTTCTTTGTGTTTTTTGTATGTGCAAAAATTGAAGGCCATTTCTTGAATGCAATTAGTTTATAGGGAAAATGAACTGTTATGGGAAAAATTTATTTAATTGTGCATAAGGAGTGAATTTATGTGAAGGAATTTATGAGGAAATTGCATATTTTGTATGGTTGCCATATAAGGAGAATACGATGGTAATAGTTAATATTTACTAGGATCGAAATGAAGGCAAAGTCAAGTAAGGTCTTATCAGCTTAAGTTATTAGGTTAACTAAGGTAAGCTAAGTACTCCTAGGATAAAGATTTCCTGATTAGGAGGAATTGTATAAAACACTTGTAAACTGTTTCATTTCAAAGTAGATAGATTGTTGTAGGTAGTCTGGGGTAACTGAATACCCATTGAAGGACATAGCCTATGTGTTGTGTAAGATAGCCTTAAGTCAAATTGGCCCTGAGTAGTGTTTATGATAGATGACCTTCATTTGAAGTATTGAATGAGAATACTTTGGCCAAAGTAGTGAAATGTACAACTTCCACTTAGATGTGAGTTAGTTAAGACTACACTGTCAGTTCATTGTGATCCTTATACTAGTTCGAGATTGTGAAATAGCAAGGTTCTAGTTGTGTAGGACACAACACTATGTTCAGTTGGTAATCGTTAATGGATACCCTACCAATCTCTTCTTTCGAAGGGAGGGCCATCTATCGCCTAATAGGTGTGCAAGGGACCGCATTATAAGTCGTGGTTCGCGGAAAAGCGCCCGAGTGATGTTTCTCCTCCACAGCAAGCGACCGATGCACCAAGATTTGAAAGGAAAGGAACCTAGACCGTATTACTACTATTTGTTCAAAAGCTCTCGAGCTATGTATGTAATTGTTTTACTTTTGTACTCTGATTTATATTTGCAATGAAAATGGAATTCATGTGGAAATATATTGTAAACTTCTATGCATTTATCAATGAAGAAAGGAAAAAATTTGTTGTAATGCCTTTGTTACTTGTTACCTTTATATGATTGGAGTAAAATTTAAAAAAATAATAATTTACACAAGGGATAGGTCATTACATGTGGTATCAGAGCTACCAGGTTTTGCACTGAAACCTATGAGCTCATTGTACAACAATACATAAACCTAATTAGAAGATAATGGTTGAAAAGTTCTAGTGCCGCAATGGCAAGAGAAAAGAACTTAGATAAGTGAAAAGGAAGATGTGATTCCTAGTAACTTGTTAAAGTTGGGACGAGTTAAGAGTTATCCCTGGAGTAGGAACGCCTAAACCAACAACTCATGATAATACCTAGGATTGCGGAAGATTATGCAACAGGTTATGTAGGAAGGTTAGGAAGAATAAACCAGTATATACCTGATCCTACAATATAGTTATATGACTCTAAGGAAAAAGAAGAAATAAGAAAACCCCTTAACTATAGCAACTTACAATTGAAGAGTCAAGAATTCTTGGATTCTGAGAAAACACTACTAATCTATGAGTATGCAACGTCAGCATTAATTAGATCAAAGTAGGAAGTCAACAGAAGAGGTATCCACAAGGGATGGAAAACTCTTGACATGAACCTAAGGATAGGATTTTACCAGAAAAGAGTTAGTATAGTGAGATTAACAAAGAAGCGTATGCCTAAATCTAGTAAAGAATAGTTGTTTGTATGTGAATGTTTACTTATATGTCTTTCATAAGAAAATTCATAGCGTAATTAGGCTAATTGGTATTAAACATTCAGGTTTAAATCAATCTTTTAAATCATGGTGAAAGTGTATGAGAGAACGAGAAATATTTCAAGTACAAGTCATGAAGATGAACAAAGAACCACCAGTGTAGAAGCAACGCTCGACTTGATTTTGGCAAGGTTAACTAGTCTGGAGAATGAAAGAGAGAAAGACAAATTGGAGAAGGAAATAACCATCAACAACATGGAAGGCGAAAGTTCGTCTCATGGACGTGGTGATAATCACAATCATGAAAAGGAAAGGTCACTAACCATCTCTGCTGAAAGAAATAGGAAGATAGTGTACACTGAGCGATCTCGTGATATGAAGAAGATAATCCTGCCAAAGTTTGATGGCAATGCAGGAGGCGATGAAGCCGAAGTCTAGCTAGTCCAGATGGAAAAATATTTTGAAATAAGGAACTACGATGAGGTAACTAAGGCTGTAAAGTGCCTTGCCAAATCTGATCCAAAAACACTAATTTTCTGCCTTTGGAATTTTGACAAACACTTTGCTTGCAACTTCCAACTTGCTGATGTTTTGTTTCAGTTTGCTTGATTGGATTTGTTTTTTATGCCAATGATAATATGAAGCATAAAAATGATTGTAAAGTAACTAAATGAAAGACTAGAATGATATGCAACTTCTTTTTGTTCCTTTTCAAATGCAAATACATGAACTTCTGATATGAAATGCACACCTACAGCCAAGAGGCATTTCTACAAACACTTCGCATACAACCTATGAAGTAAACTATGCAATGAAGTAGGAGAGACATTTTATCAAACAATTGTTGTGCAATCAGCCTTGACATTAAAACAAACAATTGCCATGAATCCCTTATATCTCCAATATGTATTGCAATGTATATGAATGTTTTACAAATAGAATGGCAACACAATATGCTTCAGCCAAGACTCTTGGCATACAAATACTAATTGCAAATCTGAAGTATATGAAATGATTACAACTAGAAGGCAGCCTTAAGCTGATAATATCAATGCAAACTCTAAACTTGAAATGCAATATCTAAATCGATGGAACCTGGAATATATTTCAGCCTTATGAAGAACATTTGAATCTCCTAGAAAGTGACGCCAAACAGCTCCTAAATGCAGCGCCCACACTCCTTGAAGGGCCATGAACTTGTATGAATTTTATCTGATTTTTCCTTAGCTCTTAAACATGAAATCGCCCCTGGTATTTGGTGCACCCAGCTTGCTTGATGATAGCAGAAATTAATATCTTCAAGTATCAACAAAATCGTCCCTTGGCAATGGATATTTGGGACTGATAAACTAGCATTATATAATCAGAAAATGGCCTTCACAAAATCGATTTCTTCCTTGACTAGTTTGACCTCACAAACTGACTGAAAAATGCTTCACCAATCTGCAATCATGAATAAAATCGATTCTCCTTTAATTCTCAAAATTTGGCTATGAAGCCACTAAATTTTGCGTCAATGTGAAAGTCTGAGATAACTTCCACTCCCAACTAGCTAGAGTTGGTGTTGCACAACTGAAACCGGCAACATAAGAGAATTTGACTTCTCCAACCAAGCATTCAAGCTCTCCAATACTCAGAAAATGTAATTGACTCCAGGATGATCTCAAATGCCTTCCAAAAGCTCCTTATAAAGAATTGACAAGAGATTTCAAGAAGCTTCTAGAATAAATTATTATTTTATTCTTTTAAGTGACTTTTTGATATTATTTTATTTTTAGTCACTTTTAATATTAAATTAATTCAATATAAGGTTACTTTTTAATATTTTATTTTTTAATAACCTTATAAGTAATTAATTTAATATATTCCTCTTATTGCTCCAAATTGGTGACATGACAAAGGCAGCATGGGGAGCATACCAAGTAGCAGGTGAAGCCTCTAATTGGTGGATAAACAAAAAGCTTGAACTGGACATAAGTTCCTGGAAGTTGACTTGGGGAGAGTTCATTGAAATCTTCCGCAAACGTTGGTTGCCACAGCTCTATTATCACCAAAAACTCTCTGACTTTCAAGAATTGAGGCAAGGGACCATGTCGATCAATGAATACTAGGAGAAGTTCACCCGACTTCTTCGATATGTTCCTATCTACCACAAAGATGAACGATTCCAAATTAGGAAGTTCATCTTGGGACTCAACAAAAATATTGGAGGTGAAGTCGATATGCATGGTCCGACCACAATGGACCTTGTATATGAAAAAGCCACTAAGCAGGAATAGAAGCTTAAAGCAAACTCCAACCAGTGTGAAGGAGAAGAACAAAAAAAGGATACTGAAGCCCCCGACAAGATTGCCCCCAAGTAGGAAGAATTTGCGCAAGATGCAGCAAAGAAAAAGGGGAAAAGATCTCACTTCAATGAAAAGGAATTTAGGAGAGATTGGAAAAGAGACCACTCCATGTATGATGACACTAGCAGAGCTAGTGAAGGTGTTAATAAGACTAGGGAAACCATGAAGAAAAGAGGGCCAAGAGCAGGATGCTTTATATGTAAAGGTAATCATTATGCAAATGAATGCCCTAACAAAACTTCTGGTACCCAAATACATGGCAACTCACTGCCTATTCAAAAGGCCATGTTTCAGCAGAGGAAACACGCTATCATGGATGATAGACAAGTTGATGTCCAAATTACACCGGCCAAACATTCTTGAAGCTTTCAAGAATGATAAATAAAATGTAGAGTTAGAATTTTATGTTTTGAATAATATACCTTAGTTCATCGAGGACGATGAATCATAAGGGGGGGAGTATGTTACACCCCGATTGTATAGCTACTATTGCATAGGGCGATTGATTGTAATGACTGAATCAATGTGATGAATAAAACATGTTGTTTATTGTTACCAATATGAATGCGTCGCCATTTAATGATTGTCTCATTTAAATGATAGTTCTATTGATGTTATTCTTGATGGATATGCATGCAAAGTTATAGAGTAATGTTTATTCTATCTTTTAAGATGTTTCATGTATACTGCTTTGTTGTGAACATATGACTCTCGTTAGTGTGTCATTGAATGCAGGTGTGCGAACCATTCCTCCAAGCAGAGGAGAAATATCACTCGAGAGAGGAGCTTGGTCGAGTAAATAGTAATGAGAACCATTTGAGCATACACACACGTCATTATAGGTTGGGAAGAACCAAGTCAATTATGTTGGTCTTGATAAGTCATCTATAGGCTTTACGAGTCTTGTTTACTTCTTTGTGCTTTCTGAGTGATGTTTATTTGTATATCTGACTTACTGTATTACGATCATTGTGAGGATAACGTGAATGGATATAAGTGAATAGGTTGAGTGGATATGTATACACATGTATATAGTCGGCAAATGGATATGCTCATACGCATGTGTTGATGTGGTAAACATACACATATGTGTACACTGAGGTATCTACAAGTATGTACATGCATATATATATACACTCTACCTATTATCTATGGCTATTAATAATATTATATTATTATTGCTTGATAACTTTACATATATATATATATATATATATATTTATATCGGGTATATACTGACTGGCTCACGATATATCTATATATTGGTTAAATATATATATATATATATGTAATTATATATTAAGGATTATATATAATATTATTATAGTTATATTAAAATATATATATATATATATATATGTTTAATATATTTAAGACTATAAGAATATTTATATAATAAAATACATAATGAAATTATATTTTATTTTATTTCTCAATTTATGGAAATCAAATTATTTTCTAAAATTAATCTCCACTTTGGAAATTAACTTATTTTCTAAGTTTAATAGTATAAATCTCTTAAAGTGGATAATAGATTATATCTCACTTGGAGTGAATATTAAAGTCTAAACTATGGAAAATTGATGAATATCTCTCAGCCGATTATTTATGAATCAGGCTATTCTCATTTTGATAAATTTAATCGTTAAAACAAGGGGAATTGAAATATTTCCCTATCATTTGAAATGTTAATGTTTTAAACTATTGAAAATCAACATATTTACTTGCAAATTATTGAAAAGCTAAATACGTGAAAAATGAATGGTGCTGGAAATACATGTGCCTGGGAAGTGCACATCACCTGGAAGTTTGAAAGATTCAAACACAGCTATGAAATGTGTCGACTCAGCTTGTAAATGAGTGAGCTGTTTGAAAGAGGAACCATGACTTTTTCTACAAGAAAGAAACCCACCATATTTCATAAAATTGCGCCAAAATTGGGGAGACGCATGTAGGTGTCGTCCCTGCATTTTTAACATATGCAAGTTGAAATTTTCTTTGGTCTACTAGCAAATTTTGAGGTCAAATCATCTCTTGAAGTGCTAAGTATGGGAATAGAAATCCACCACTTATCATTTGAAATATTCAAAAATACAGTCCTGGCAACTTACATGCCTGGAGAAGTGGAAGTCGATGGGTTTTTGGCTCTAGATATAGCCGCCAATACATTCTTCATATTACACTTGCAAAATTCGAATTTCTATCATTTTCTGAGTTTGCTCCACAATTTCTTTGTTCTAAAATCATATTTTATTCTGAGTCATAAAAACAGAGGAAATACCAGTATATTATCATCACATTCTGAGTTTATCCCAATATAGTTGTATATTCATCATTTGAGAGTATTTTTGAGTAAGAATTCTGTCAACATTGAGGGTTTGTGTTAAGATAAGAGGAAGATTGGGATTGCGTCATATGAAGGAAAGCTCATAACCAAGCATGAAACATTGTTTATCTTCAATTTTGATTCTGATTGAAATATATCTGTTTCTTTATGTTTGTTGTATGTGTAAAAATTGAAGGTCATTTCTTGAATGTAATTAGTTTATAGGGAAAATGAACTGTTATGGGAAAAGTTTATTTAATTGTGCATAAGGAGTGAATTTATGTGAAGGAAATTATGAGGAGGTTTAAAATGCATATTAGTGTGAAATTGCATATTTTGTATGGTCTCCATATAAGGAGAATACAATGGTAATAGTTAATATTTACTAGGATTGAAATGAAGGCAAAGTCAAGTAAGGTCTTATCAGTTAAAGTTATTAGGTTAACTAAGGTAAGCTAAGTACTCCTAGGATAAAGATTTCCTGATTAGGAGGAATTGTATAAAACACTTGTAGACTCTTTCATTTCTAAGTAGATAGATTGTTGTAGGTAGTCTGGGGTGACTGAATACCCATTGAAGGACATAGCCTATGCGTAGTGTAAGATAGCCTTAAGTCAAATCGGCCCTGAGTAGTGTTTATGATAGATGACCTTCATTCGAAATACTGAATGAGAATACTTTGGCCAAAGTAGTGAAATGTACAACTTCAACTTAGATGTGAGTTAATTGAGACTACACTGTCAGTTCATTGTGATCCTTATACTAGTTCGAGATTGTGAAATAGCAAGGTTCTAGTTGTGTAGGACACAACACTATGCTCAGTTGGTAATCGTTAACGGATACCCTACCAATCTCTTCTTTCAAAGGGAGGGCCATCTATAGAACGATAGGTGTGCAGGGGACCACATTATAAGTCTGTGGTTGGCAGAAAAGCCCCTGAGTGATATTTCTCCTCCACAGCAAGCGGCTGATGCACCAAGATTTGAAAGGAAAGGAACCTAGACCATCTTTCTACTATTTGTTCAAAAGCTCTCGAGCTATGTATGTAATTGTTTTACTTTTGTACTCTGATTTATATTTGCAATGAAAATGGAATTCATGTGGAAATATATTGTAAACTTGTATGCATTTATCAATGAAGAAAGGAAAAATTTTATTGTAATGCCTTTGTTACTTGTTACCTTTATATGTTTGGAGTAAAATTTTAAAAAAAAATAATTTATGCAAGGGATAGGTCGTTACAATAAAAATAAAATAAAACAATATTGATTTAATTATAGTAAATGTTCAATTTTTTAATAATGTAAATAAAATAATATTTTTCATTTAAACCCATAATTTTGTAAACATATATTAATTATTATGAAACATATATAAGTTTATAACAATTTAATTTAATTTAATTTAATGTAACCAATGATAAAATAATAAACTTTTATATTAAATTACGGTTAAACCAATAATTCAATATAACCAATGATAAAATAATAAACTATTATATTTAATTATGGTTAAACCAGTAATTTAATATAACTATTTATTAGTTTATCATTAATTTAATTTAACTTAATAATATAATCTAACATTTTAAAATTTATATTAATAAGCATATATGATATAACATATAAGTATACTATATATTAATATAATAAAGAACAGAAAAACAAATAAGAAAATAAAAACAAATTAAAATTTAACTATAGATAAAACAAAAAACAAAAAAAAGATGCAGAAAAATGTTTGCAGTACCTACTTGGATGCGGCGCGAATCCTTGAAATGCCTGGCACAAGAAGGTGACCTCTAATTAACACAGCAGATCTCTAATAGTCGCAGAAAATCTTTGATAGTGCAGAGGGTAGAAGGAATAAGTTGCAACAAATGGTGAAACTTGGCAGCAAAAATGGAAGACGCACAAAAAAACCCTAAATAACACTTTTCATAAATCCATTTTAATGAAAAAACACATGCATTTTCCCGTACAAATATTATGTCGAATTTTAACAAATTTTATATAAATATTTGAAATTAGAAAAAATTTAAACTTCTTGCTTGAAATTCAACAAATACTATGACATAGGATGAGAGTACCTGTAATATCCCCGTTTTAGCTGACGTTGTTTGTTGAGGAGTGAGCCTATCAATTTGACCCTCGTAGGCTGACAGTTTTGTTTAGGGGGTTGTTCTTGGCAGTTATCCAGAGTTTCGAGACATCACTCCATCAGTTGATTCAAGTTTGGGCCTTTGCAGAGACTTACAAAGTGATATTCAAACACTTACTATTTATAGTAAGTCAGGCAGACAGGGGTTACTATTTCTAGCAGGGCACCTGGTTCAGTTGGTCATCTCAGTTTCGACCCAGTTTGACAGTTTGATGAGGAAACGGTGAATAAGGGAGCATTTAATAATAATTAAATAATTATTATTATGACTTTATATTATAAAGTCACTTTAAGTGAAATATTAAAATATTAATTATGGCGAATTATAAAGTATTTAATACTTTATAATAGTGGAGTAAAATTAATATTAAATGAGTATTTATTACTCATTTAAAAAGGATGCCATTTATTAATAAAATTGCCTAAGTTCAAAAGAGGCGAATTTTATATTATTAAATGCATTTAAGTTGCTTTTTTGAGGGGGTCGAACTTCTAAGAGAGATTATATATTTTCTCAAGGCAGAATAGAACTCATTATGATATGATTATTCAAATTTTGTCTTTTTCTCTCTGAGAGCATTGGAGTTGGAGAAATACGGGTTTCTGCAAACAGGTTTTGAAGAACGTCAACTCTTCAGAATTAGACATACTAAGGCTGTGAAATACCAGTTGAAGCTTGTCCATCAGAGTGGCTTTATTCAGAAGTCACAACAGAGCTTATTAGTGAAGATTTTTATTGGGGTTTGGATCGATTTTCTTCCAGAAGGAAATCTTTTTTAGTGGCCATTCATTATCCATCATCTGGCATACATTCCAAGGTTGTACGGCTGCATTATTTGTTGTTGTTGGGCCGTACCATATAGCTACAAGGTCGTCTTTATCATTAGAGGCAAATCGACTTGCCTTTTTGCTTCTTCTCTTCATCATTGTTGGCGCTTGGGTCTCTAGAGGCTTCTACAATCATCGTTTGGTGGGAGACATCATTCTTCAAGCTGGCGGTACCATTTAATGCCCTCACACAGGCGGCTACAAGCAAATCAAGTTCTTTAAATAAAATATCACTTGCCTTTTTGTATGCATGTCAACGATTTAGCATTGTAATCATTTATTCTTTAGAATAAAGTCAATCGCCTTCCTCCGAGAAGTTGTTTTGATTCAGAGATAAATGTTTTGCATTTTATATAAATTTTCAAGCATTTATTATCCAAATCGCATAAACCCTCTTATTGCAAAAATTACCGAAAAATCAAAAACTACAAACAAAACATCAAAGAAACAGCATCTTAGCTTCGGTCAGGGGTTGAGAGACACCTGGTCTCTTTCAGTACCAAGTTTGGTTGTTTATGCTAATTCAAGGAATTTGCCAATATTTAAGGCCATATGAAAGCATACCATTAAATAGATTTCTTAATATATTTATCCACCCAATCAGAACCTATGTATCCTCTTAAATTTAACTATTCAAAATTCTGGATACAAAATAGCCACATAACAAAGATTTAATCAAGTTTATCATCCCACCAACCACTTCTTAAAACAAAGTCTCGTCAACCTGTCCTGAATCATCTAAGCCTGATAGTTTCAATCCTATTTCCATGGAGGTTAATGGTAACTTACATTTGGCCAATCAAAACTTTTACAACTATTGTGCATACCTAGTAGGTGACAAACCGAGGCTTTTGTAAGCCAAATAATGCTACATCAATCAGAAGGCAGTCTTGCATCCAAAATCAAAATTTAGAAGCTGATAGGAGTGGCCACATTGATTTCATGCACTTGCTTTATGAGATTTTTTGTCATTGGGAAGAAAACCTGATCTTCATGACTCCTTTGGAGCTATAGATCCAAGCACTCTCATTGTTGCCTCTTGCCTTTTGAATTTTGCTGAGAACTTGCATTTTCAAGAATTGGAAGTTTTTTAGTAGTGAGTTCTCTATGCTTGTTTACGGTCTTCACTACCAACCCGCATATGAATAGGAACAGTATCATCCCTGCCAATGCCCAATTCTTTGATCACATCTTTGTGATGGACCCTACAAGGAGAAGATAATCAACTAAATGAGTAAGGAATACTATCAGAATCTATGGCCATGACTAAGTGGTGAGCTTCCCACATCATGACCACTCTGGATTTGTTCTTAGCTAGAGATACGGCCCTAGCTCTTTAGTGTAGCTTTCTCATTTGCTCTATAATCTACATCTAGAAATTTAGAGGAGTTCTAAAAATTAAGAGGAAAGAAAAAGCTAGAAAGAAAAAATGGCACCAAGGAAGACCTACTCCGTAGCTTCTAGGCCTTCCAAAAAAATTGAAGAGAAGCAAAGTCAAAACACAACTACTAGTGGACATGTCACTTCTCACCCACTACTCCAAGTAGCTGCATCAACTACCAACACTACATCCCTCCTTGCTAGCAGTTTCATCAATGTTTTTAATCCTACCATCCAACAAAGCACAGAGCCTTTAAGAAATGGAGCTTTCAACCATTGCCATAAACCAAGGAGAGTTCACTAGCATCCTTGGAAGCCCAAATCCTTTAAGAAACTAAGCTTTCCACTAATGCCAAAACTTGAAAATTGTAAAGATCTCAATTTGATTTCTTAGCATTTTAATTTGCCTCTTTTGAGCTAACTCAAACTAGAGCAATATGTGACGTAAAACCTCTATTCAAATTATAAGGGGAATCTCCCTAAGATCTAAACTACCCTAGACACTAAGCTATTGACAAAATATACAGTTATAAACATTATATAGTATCCTTTAGGGGGTTTTGCAAAAATGAAATAACCATCTACCTCTCTTTTTGCCCTTGGGTATGAGCTCAATAGTAGTAAAAACTCTTGTCCACAAGCAAGAGATTTTTCATATATTAAGAATGAAAGCAACTAATCTTATGGATAAACAACCATACACTCCTACTAGCTAAAACAAAGTCCAAGAGTTTAGTGCAAACAAGGTTTCAAAGGAATAACTTGCGCACAAAGTTGCAACCTAGGTAGATGATATTGCCAATACAAAGCTTGATGCTATAATCTTTATTCAATTCAATTCAATTCATAAAACTATAAACACAATGATGCAAACACAAGAGATAGCATCAACTATCATTTAGAATGTCTTGTACTTGAAGTACTTATTTATACAAATACATGATATCCAATTTGGGGTATTTAGGATAATCTTTAGTTTATCCCAAAAATCAAGTTTTAAAGCACAAATGCTTAAAAGCTCCTGAAAAGTAGGAAAGAAAATACTTTAAAGCAAACAAATAATCTAAAGAAAGATTAAAATAACAACTAAAGAGACCTAAAACTAGGCCCTCATCTCTCCATTGGGAAATAGAAACTTCAGAAATAAACAATGTTAAATTTAGCCTTTGCCAAAAACTAGCAATTTGGCAGGAGTCTCTACTATGATATTGAAGCAACTTTTCACTGTAAAACCTATTGGATTCACTAAAGAACACTGAAACCCTTACCACCATGAAATTGTTGACAACTTTACAAATCCAACTTGATGACTTGAATTTGATGTCCTTGCAAAAACAAAGCCATATAGTACCATGAATCCTAGGTCACATGGTGGATGATTTTACCAACCCCAAATGCTTAGATCCAACCTATCAACTGTGAAGTGCTTCCTAGGGTTTTAACAAGGCTTAAAAATGATCAATCAAATATGTAGAACCTTACAACAAAGAAAAATGTAATAATGTTGTTATAGGTTTATTTGAATAATTTCAAAACTATCTTGAAGCCCTATTATTAACAAACACCCTCAAATCCTAGACAACTGATCAGCCTAATGAAAAAATAATGGAATCAAGAAGACTTTCATGCAATCTAAAAACCCATTCTGATGAAGGTTTTGCCAAAAAATGTTGATTGGAAAAGAAAAGATCAACTAAGGTAATCTTTTCAGCAAAAAACAAATGCTCATACTGCAAAGTTTGAATCAATGCTACTCTTGTTTGTCTTATTTTGTTGACCAAAGGACATGATGTTCTAAAGACACAAACTCCATTGCTCGAACTGTCAATATGTTGGTACATGCATGAAAGCAAGGATGTAAAAGACACCATGAAGAACTACTGCCACATGCAAGTAAGACACTACTCTAGTAACTTTGGGATTTTGAAAAACCTTGTTTGATAGACCAAAAAACCTGCTAGGTGTGCTTCTGCATATTGATTCTTACCAAAACACAAACCGTAACCTGCTAGGGCACACTTTTGATAAGCCTTGTACCTTTCATCTGGTCTAATGCCTTGAGCAATTACTTTATATTGTTTTCCATTCGAAACAATGCACTTTGTCCCACAAAATTGAAACTAGAATGTTAGGATTTTCTATAATTTGGCTAATAGAGTAATTTTTTGTTCAAACTTGGGACATACATAACATTATGTAATAAAAGTTTGATGTCATTATTGAGTGCAATTTTGACATCACCTATCCCTTTTATTATGTGTGGCTTCCCATCACCAAAGGAAACATAATCCCTATTACTATCATTAGTAGTAAACTTGACATACTAGTCCCTTTGACACATTAGGTGTCTAGATGCACATGAATCAGAGAATCAACAACTACTTTTGGTAGTGTTTGAAAAAGCCATCAATGCAACCTCCTCATCATGGTGTTCCTCAATAGTATACAGCACACTAGCTTCATTCTGTTGCTTGTAGGATAGATCAGACATTCTTTTATTACAATCATTCTTAACGTGCCCAAATTTTTGCAATAGAATCACTATACCTTTTATGGTTATGAAGTGGAAGAAAGAGAACTCCAATCCGTACCATAAGACTGTGTAGCAATTGCATTTTTTGAACTCCAAAAAGAAACTTCACTAATTTGCTCTTGTCATCATTGATTTTACAACAAGTATGAACTGACTTTGTCAAAGGTCAAAGTTGGCTTTCCAACAATAAGTTTAGAGGCTCCACAAAAATCTCATAGGAGGGCAGCAGGTTTTTGATGATCAAAGCAACCATATCTTTCTTGTCCACTAGTTTGTTGACCACAATGACCCAATCCCTTAGATCATTGAGTTTTAAAAAACACTCTTTCAAATACCCACCCTAATGCAAATTAGTAGAGAACAATTTTTTTAAATACAAAAATTTGTCTTTCTTCAAGACTTGATAATTGTGTTAGAACTATCCCATAGTGCATGTGCATATGTAGCGTTTTGAACTTTGAGAATTAGAACATCTCATAGTGACAACTTGAGAATTAAGCGGGTTTCCTTATGACACTCGTCATATTCACCTAGGTTATTCATAGGCTTAGTCTATGTGCCTAAAAGTATTCTAACACATTCTCGATACTCAGCAATAACTAGTAGCTTGTGACTCCATATGTTATAGTTTTTACCCATTGATTTTTGTGACTCAAGTGTTACTAGTTTTTGAATACTAGCCATTAAGCAACCCCCAAAAAATAATTTTTTCCTGAAACCTATTAAAATATACTAATCATTTTCCCTAAAAAAAAATTTACCCCAAATGAAATTTCAACCTTCTAAAATATTTGAAAACCCACTTTTCTATTTTTTGGAAAAATTAAATGCAGATTGGAAAGTAGACTAGGTTTTTTTTGTTGGTAGGAAATTAATACTCATCAGATTTCCAAAATAATGCAACTCTACATTGTTTTCCCTAGTTGTGACTGTAAAATCTTCGAAAGAGCTCTGCAACACATTATTTGACCTTTGCATGCCTTTCTACTTTCCTCTTGCAACTAGACTTTTGGCTGTTATTCAGCAAGGACTCCAACGATGACCTACAACCTCTAATCTAATGCTTTTAGCTACCTACAAACCCATGAGTTATTCTACTCAAAAGAATTTTTGACCTACAATTTTCTAAACAGATGCTTGCAACTATTTTTGTGCCCCAAGTGAGACTTGGCTACAACTCCAAAGATGCCTATGACTGTGACTCTCGTGATGACCCTTGATTGTGATTTTCTACCCTTTTTCCTAACCATGATTCTCCAAATATTTGCAACTATGATTTTTTTCCCTTCTTCCCATCCGCATTTCTTTAGATGTCCACAGCTAGAAGGAAACTTGTGACCTCAAAATCGGCTAGAATTTCACCCACTAACTAGAATTTTTCTACCCAATTTTTCAAGCAATCTATAATGATTGTCTGACTTTCAAATCAAATTCCATGAAAATGCCCATGCTTTTTTCAACAACTTTCCATGCCTTTGATGCAATCACAAACACCACCCCTTCATAATATCTTGCAACCATTTTTTAGAACTAATTTTTCCACAATGAAACACTAGAGCTCTAATTGCAATTCTGGTGCAGTCATAGATGGAGGGTTCAAAAAGAACAGTCCAAACCGTGCAGCTTAGAGTCAACATAGCAGAAATAACACAAGAAAAATGATCTGCAAATATGATTCTTTATTGAATTGGCAGTCTTACATGCAACATATGCCTCACGAACGAATAAACAGGGCTCACAGGCTTGCCGCAAGGGCAGTCAACATTACAACTAGCCAAAGGCCTTATTACATTCCCTCAAAGAGTTGATGCAAAAATTTGAAATCAATTTATCTCCAACTTGACAGGTAGCTTCCTATGAATTACAAATGATTATAAATATGCTTCTTAAGCTCTAACAAAGGTCCACGTCGGCCACAAGGGTTTACAAAACCCAATGAATGAACAACTATGAATGTTGGCCTCAAAACATGAAAAGATAATCCTTCACGAAATGATATGCCTTGCAAATCTCCAAGATAGATCCTATTGGACACAAAATGCTTGTATGATGTCCCATTAGGCTCCGCTCGATCTGGAATAGGTACGCACTAAGAAATATGGACCAGGTCGGCCCCAAATGCTCTAATTGCAAAATATAGTGAAATTTTGAAAGCGATAACTTTCGATAGACAAATGCAAATGATGTAAAATCTGGATATGTGATAGATGTCCATGTGTAGATGCTATATCTTGCTCCGCGAGCTAAGAAACGAAAATATGATGAAATACGGAATGAAATATTGAAATTGCTACTGAATGAAATGCGAGAAAAGGAATGTTTTTGGTTGATACAGGATTGCTTTACAACCAGATATGCTCTTGCATCAGACACCCGGGGTTGGAAGAGTAGTGAGCCTCACTTTCCAAGGCTAAGAGGAAAACCAAAACGGTCCACCTCGACCTGAGAAATCAATGATGAATCCTCCACTGGTTTGCCTTTCCACTTCACCAAATATTCTTTGTACTGCTTATTCCTAATGATCCATCTAGTTCTAGTATCCAAAATTTGCTCAAACTCCTCCAGTTCTTGATGTGGTAACTCCTTCAATTCTACTTCACTGCTATTGCCACTTGATTGTCCTTCATGATACTCATATATATCTGCAACATTGAAAATAGGCAATATCCCCAATGTCTCTAGTAACTTCACTTCATATGTATTTCCAGAATCAAACTTCCTTAAAATCTTACATGGTCCATACCTCATCTTCAGCATATTGTATGTGCCAACTGGAAATCTCTCCTTCCTCAAATATATCATCACTTCTTCTCCAACAGAAAATTCCTTATGTCTCTGGTGTTCATCTGCCTTCTCCTTATACTTACTATTCATGTCTTCCAAATGCTTCCGGACTTCATTAAATATGTCTCCATGAAATTTGCAAACTCTTCTGCTTCCGCACTTCTCTTGTTTTTCATACTAGTGTCTCTTAACTCTGCAAATCCTTTGGGATGTATTCCGGTAACAATCTCAAATGGTGTCTTCCCTATACTCTAGTTTACTGAATTATTGTATGCAAATTCTACTTGCGGTAGAACCATATCCCAATTTCCTACCTTATCTCCAAGCAAACATCTCAACAGGTTACCCAAACTTCTAATTACCACTTTTGTTTGTCCATCTGTCTGTGGGTGATATGTCGAACTAAATTTCAGGTTTGTCTTCATCTTCTTCCACAATGTCCTCCAAAAGTATCCTATGAACTTAGTGTCTCTGTCTAAAACTATACTCTTAGGTAATCCATGCAATCTCACAATCTCCTTGAAAAATAAATCAGCAACATGCACAACATCATTAGTCTTCTTACACAGAATGAAATGTGCCATTTTAGAAAATATGTCCACTACTACCATGATAAAATCATAACCTCTCTGTGTTCTTAGCAATCCCAATATGAAATCCATGCTTATATCTTCCCAAGGTTTCTCTGGTACTATCAAAGGTTTATACAATCCAATATTCTGACTACTTCCTTTTGCAACTTGACAAATTATACAACTTTGAACATACTTCCTTACATCCTTATATATCTGTGGCCAAAAATAATTTTCACTTACCAAAGCTACTAGCTTATCCACTCTAAAATGTCCTACTAGTCTTCCACTATGTTTCTCCTTGATCAAATTCTCCCTCATTGAACTCCTCGGAATACACAATTGATTTCCTTTTAATAACATACCTTCTTGAATGAAATAGTCCAACCGTTGGCTCTGATCTGTCGCTACCGGTTCCTTACATGCTCTCCAAGCTTTAGCAAAATCTGCATCATCCTCATACATATGCTTCAGTTCTTCAAAACCCAATACTTCCACTCTCATCTTTGTCAGCAAATTCCTTTTTCTACTCAATGCATTTGCAACTTTGTTTGACTTGCCACTCCTATGTTTCAACACAAATGTATAACTCTACAAGAACTCAACCCACCTCATGTCTCTGATTCAACTTTGCTTGACTGTTCAAATACTGCAACGCTTGATGGTTTGTATACAACAAAAATTCCTTAGGCAACAAATAATGTCTCCACTTCTTCAAGGCTTGAATTATGGCATAGAATTCTTGATCATAAACTAAATATCTTCTTCTGGCATCATTCAACTTCTCACTGAAATAAGCTATAGGTCTCTCTTCTTGACTCAACACCGCTCCAATTGCATTTCCACTTGCATCACAATCAACTTGAAATACTTTGTCAAAATCTGGTAATGCTAACACTGGTTGCTCTGTCAACTTTTGCTTCAACAATTCAAAACTTCTCTATGCTTCGAATGTCCACTTAAAATCCTTCTTATCTCCTCTCATTATCTCAGTCATGGGTGTACAAATGCTACTAAAACTTTTGACAAACTTCCGATAAAAACTAGCTAATCCATGGAATGATCTCACTTCTCCAATGTTCACCGATGTAGGCCAATCAACAATTGCTCTCACTTTCTCAGGTTCCATCTTCAATCCTTCAATAGAAATAACAAATCCCAAGTATACCAACTCTATCTTCATGAAACTACACTTCTTGGCATTAATCAACAATTTCTCCTCTCTCAACTTTTGCAATACTTGCCAAATGTACCACAAATGCTCTTCTCTAGTCTTATTGAAAATCATAATATCATCCAAATATACAATGACAAACTTACCCAAGAATTTCTTCAATACTTCATTCATCAATCTCATTAAAGTGTTCAGTGCATCGGTCAATCCAAAAGGCATTACTAACCACTCATACAATCCTTCATTAGTCTTCAATGCAGTCTTCCATTCATCTCCTTCTATGATTCTGATATGATGATAGCCACTCTTTAGGTCAATCTTTGTAAAATACTTTGCTCCACTCAAACAGTCCATAATGTCATCCATCCTTGGTAATGGAAATCTATACTTGACAGTGATCCTACTAATTGCTCTTGAATCTGTACACATTCTCCATTCTCCATCTTTCTTTGGTGCAAGTACAATAGGTACCACACATGGGCTCAAACTTTCTCTGATCAATCCTTTCCTCAGCAACTCATGTATCTACCGGTTCAACTCTGCATTCTCTGTCGGTGTCATTCTATGTGCTGCCTTGTTTGGCAAACTTGCTCCCGGTATTAGATATATATGATGACTGATACTCCAGACTAGTGGCAATCCATCCGGTACATTC
This sequence comes from Sequoia sempervirens, assembly GCA_007258455.2. Classification (NCBI taxonomy): domain Eukaryota; kingdom Viridiplantae; phylum Streptophyta; class Pinopsida; order Cupressales; family Cupressaceae; genus Sequoia; species Sequoia sempervirens. Next base: position 22,679 of record VDFB02350518.1, read on the forward strand.
TCTGACATGATATCTCCATATTCTGCTAACAGTTTTGCTACCTCTTCATTCTTTGCAGTAGAATTTTCCACTTCCAGCTTACCCCCTTTATTTGGAATTAATGCAAAACACATTCTCACGCCTCAATCCATCAAAAAAATTCCTTCCATCTACCAAACATAGTTTGGCAGTGCCACAAAATTCAGTCTTCTCTTCCTCTAAAGGTATCAACTTGATTCTCTTTCCATTTGAAGTCACAATATAAGTATTCCTTCTTCCATCATGAATTGCTTTCTTATCATATTGTCATGGCCTTCCTAACAGTAAATGATAAGCATTCATAGGCATAATATCACACAAAACTTCATCCCTATATGATCCAATATGAAATGAAGTCACAGTATAGGTATTCCTTCTTTTGGACATCATGAACTGCTCTCTTATCATATTGTCATGGCCTTCCTAACAGTAAATGACAAGCATCCATAGGCATAATATCACACAAAACTTCATCCCTATATGATCCAATATGAAATTTCACCAAACATTGCTCATTCACCAATATCTTATGCTCATCTTAAATCCATGCTATCCTGGTGTTTCAATCTCTCCAAGTTCAACTTGGTTATCATCTCCTCTAAAACTAGATTATCAGTGCTACCACTATCAATGATAACTTTACATACCTTTCCTCCGGACTTACATCTCGTTCTGAACAAACTTTTTCTTTGCGGTGGTTCCTTAGGCACCTCTTCATGCATCAAAGCTCTCCTCATCACCAATTATTCACCTTTCTCAGGATTCCCAACTAAATTAGGGGATTCCACATGTTCTTCATCCACATAAGTTGCTCTTCCGATATGCTTTGGTTTCTTGCCGGTGCTTCCTTGATGGCATTCAAATGCTCTATGTCCTTCACCTCCACACTTGAAACAGGTTCCTTTCAATGGTCTTCTCTCAGATCTTCCTTCATCTCTCTGGTATCCATCAATGCGGTATGAATTATGACCTCCTCTATCATTGTGGTAGAAATTTCTATCTTCTCTTCCTCTGCGGTATGAATTAGCATCCTTTTCTTCACTCCAGTAGGGCTTTACATCTTTGTTTTGCTCTGTATAAGTTCTTCTTTCTCTAGATTGGGATCCGCTCCTCTGGAATCTTCCTCTTGCACTTCTCTGTCTTTGTTCAAACTTCTTGTTCAGCTTCTCTTCCACCTTCAATGTGAACTGATATGCTTCTTCAACTGATGTCATTTTCACTAGGCTCAATTCTTGTTGAATGTTTGTTCTCAGTCCATTGATATATCTTGCAACCTTTTCTTTGCTTGCTTCACTATGACCAATTCTAATGATCATCTTGTAGAATTCTTCAGTATACTTTTTCACAAATCTATCATTTTGTCTTAGGTTCTACAATCTTTTCAACAATTCCAATTCATAGTCGGCTGGTATGAATTGATTCTTCAACTTTGTCACCAATCTATCCCATTTTATGATCCTCTCTTTTCCTCTTCTATTTCTATCCAATTGAACTTCTTTCCACCATAATGCAGTATGACCTTTCAATTTTGTTTTCGCAAATCTAACTATTTCTGGATCTTCAATTTCTTCATATTCAAAGTATTCCTCCATTTCATTGTTCCGATCAATCAATTCTTCCGGATTTAAATTTCCTGCATAATTTTGAATTTCAACTCTAAGTCTTTTTCCAATTTTTGAAATCCTTCAACATCTTCATCTGATCTGATTCTTCTTCTTCGCCTAGGGTTTCTACAATTTGATTTGCAACATGATTTGCTTCATCATCACTTTCATCCTCATGCCTAGGGTTTAGGCCCCGCCTTCAATCTTCTTCTACTGCATCTAATCGGACTTGCATCTCATGCATCATTTCCAACATTTCATCCATTCTTCCAGCAACATTTTCCATAGCAGGCACTGTCCTCGACGGCATCTCTCCCCTCGAATTTGGTGCAACTGCCTCAATTTGGCGATCTGGCTACAAGGGTTTCAACTGCCTCACAATCGACGACTAGATGAAAACACATGCAATCTACCTCAAGTCAAAAATTTGTTCATCTCAAGGAATGCCTTCAAGACTTGAAAACTCGCTCTGATACCACTTGGTGCAGTCATAAGTGGAGGTTTTAGAAAGAACAGTCCAAATCATGCAGCTTAGAGTCAACACAGTGGAAATAACACAAGAAAAATGATCTGCAAATATGATTTTTTATTGAATTGCCAATCTTACATGCAACATATACCTCACAGGCGAATAACCAAGGCTCACAAGCCTACTGCAAGGGCATTCAACATTACAACTGGCCAAAGGCCTTATTATATTCCCCCAAAGGGTTGATGTGAAAATCTTAAATCAATTTATCTCCAACTTGACAGCTAACTTCCTCTGAATTACAAATGATTATAAATATGCTTCTCAAACTCCAACAAAGGTCCGTGTTGGCCACAAGGGTTTACAAAACCCAATGAATGAACAACTGTGAATGTTGGCCTCAAAACATGAAAAGATAATCCTTCGAGAATGATATGCCTTGCGAATCTCCAAGATAGATCCCATTAGACCCAAAAATGCTTGTATGATGTCCCATTAGGCTCCATGCGATCTGGAATAGGTCCGCACTAAGAAATATGGACCAAGTCGGCCCCAAATGCTCTGACTACGAAATACAGTAAAATCCTAAGAGCGATAACTTTCGTTAGACAAATGCAAATGATGTAAAATTTGGATATGTGATAGATGTCCATGTGTAGATGCCATATCCTGCTCCGCGAGCTAAGAAACGAAAAATGCGGGGAAATGCGGAATGAAATACTAAAACTGCTACTGAATGAAATACAAGAAAAGAATGTTTTTGGTTGATACAGGATTGTTTTACAACTAGGGATGCTCCTGCATCAAATTCTCATATGAACTAAAGAATGAGATGAGAGAAGAGACATGTAAAACCAAATATCGATTGCATCCTTATATTATTAAAGGATGTCTAAAAAGAGACAACAATTACAAGAGGTATAATGAGATTACTTTCAAAAGCCTTAAATTAGGCAATTACAAAAGACTATTACAAACAAGTGTAATAAGAGTTATGCTATTATATTATTTAATAGTGTCCTAATATTTTAATAAAATACTAATACATACGTGCCAAAAAATCATTCCTTTCATTTAAAACCCAGTTGATTCATTCTAAGGTGCATCTTTTGAATACACTTGTCAATTAACTCATCAATAAACACAACAAAGTGCACTTGCCATTTCTCTCCCAGGTACCCCTTTTAGTATCCATTGTCAATTATAAGCCATGCAAGTGTTCCCTAAAGTCATTTGTGTCAATTAAGTGACTGTCAAAAGCATTCCCAAGAACACCAATGCCATGTCTTTGCCATTAAAACAATTGCATGCTGCTCCAAAGCACCTATTCCAATCACTCAAATCACTTAGAGGTCTGCTCTCACAGCTAAAGCACCTGCCTTCCTCACTGCTGTTACAAAAAAAATCCAAACACCTTTTTATGCAGGCTTTGTCACTAAAATTGAATGCCACTAACTATTAGGCACTTCATTTGACTGTTCCTGTTGCATTTAATTCTTTGACATAACCTTCTCCACAAGACTCACCTCATCACACTCCTAAACTATCTTTCATATTGAGCTTGTCAATTAAATGATGTCTATTTCTCTATTTTGGAATGCTGCTCAATACACGAATAGAAAATAATGATGAATCCAACTGTATTTAAATATGAAAACTGCTTGCTTTCTTCTGATTTTAGACAAAATAGCTCAGCCCCTTTACCTTCACCCTTTAAAAGCAGGTCGGCCCTATTCAATTTTTGCTCACTTACAACCTGATTGCTCTTCCTTGCATAAGATCATTGGCAAACTGCCCATTCAACACATGAAAAACAAACCTAACTTGAAATTAGACCAGCAACAAGAGCCCACTATGACAACCAGCTTAAGTTGATCATTATGATGAATGGTCATGACAAATCATGCACAAAAAGGGCTTTGTTAGTGAACATTTGTGGATCATGATTCAAACATATTTTAGGAATTTGTTTCTTGGCCCCATGTTTACCCACTATGTCTATCCATGCCTAGAGTTAGTTCAAACTAGCGCCACCTCCTACTATCCAAATACCAAACTAGTGGTGAAATACCCAAATTTAGGTAAATCTCATTGTCTCCGCCAAAAACGTTGCCCATATGTTATACCTTCCACTAATGACTCCCTCTCAACTCCACCTTGTTAGGTACTAGAACTGTAGGTCCAAAATCTTACAGCTGTTGTTACAACTTCAAGGCCATGGAGTACCATCAAGAAGGAAAAACAAGGGCTCATCAATAGATGATGATGATTGAGGGCCTACAAAGAGAGTGGGTAAACTCTCCTGCACTTTGGGCTCAACTTAAACTCGATAGGATGTTCCCAAAGGTCTCCTTATCAATATTTTCACATCAATTAAAATGTAACAATAAATCAAACAAAAAACATCCATACCCAATTGTACATTTGACCCCAATTTATGTCACTAGGTCAAATGTAATTGGCTACAAAAGACCACTATATAGTTGATCGTACACCTTACACATGCATTTGTAAGTAACAACAATTTTAATCCTTTAAGATAGTTTCATTTATCCTCTATTACACAATGGCAAGGTGCAAACACGTATATTCAAGCTCCTTGATGATCTATAGTTCTGGTTTGCTCATAATGATTCCCTAGTTTATAATAATGAGCCACAAACAACATAAATAAAACCTAATCTAATCCAAGAAGAGATATTGTTTAAATTAAAATGTTTGATCTAAACCAAATAAAACCGTTGTTTGTTTCATTGGGGCTACAGAGTCATAACAGCAAAGAGGAAAGAGATGCAGTCAGGTAGAGTATCAAAGATTACATTTCACACAATGGACATACTTAATAATCCATTAGAAAACTACAATGACCCACATGAAACAAAGGAATGGTTGTTAAAAATCATTCGCAATACGTTAGGTGTTGTCATGCACACACCAAACCCTAGTTACATTCACACCAGCAAATGAGGTGAGAGAAACTATATAGTTGAAACTATACAATCCCCTAAATCACTACAAATCATCATGGAGACATACCACTACAAAGGTTGGCATTTACAAACCCTTTCTACAATCTACAAGATACATTTGTTCATTTACAATTACAACATTCAACATTTGAAACCCTAGAATGATTTGTTGACATAACCAGAGCCTAAAATTGGTTCAACAACTAATATGAATAGTTGGCTGGTTTTTATAGATTCTTCATCTCATAGAATCTAGTAGCTGTGGGAGCCTCAAGATGATGAAAAAAAATTGATGACACAGAGAAACCTACCTACACCCTGTTAATTTTAGGACCAGAATTGAATTAAGCAGAAATAAGACAAATTCAAACAATAGAACACAGCATATACCCTGGGAAAACCCTCCTTTGAGGAAAAAAAAAACCCAGCAACAATATATCACTTATATATTGATAAAATAGCAGCAATAAGCTTTACAATTTTGGCCAATCACAAGGCCGATCTGATGTGATGATAATGGCACCACACTTGATGCAAATACACAATCAATGAAGAATATCGAACTCCTTGAAAGCAAAATATCAATCTGCTGTAGATATCGAACTCCTCCAGAATTTATGCGAACTTTACTCTTGATAATTATTGGATGCCAAAGAGGAATGCAATGCCTTGTATTTAAACCCATCGAAGTGACTCTTTGTGAAGAGTCGGCCTCCTTCAAAGTGATACGACTTTTCCAAGGGTGGTGGACTTTTAATTTTAAGTCGGCTTTCATAGAATATAAAATATAAATTAATATTTGAATAGAAGCGCCCCTTCATCAATGTTGGCCTCAAATAAATAAGTAGCCACGGCTTTATTTATTTTCTCATTATTTAAATCGGGTGAAGGATGAAACCCGTAGCTATAACAGAACACTCCCTCTTAGCTAGGGAGGAATCCTTCCAGATATCCAATGTCATGGAGTCTCACAACATGACACCCACAATGGCTACACCCATTTGTAGAAATGAGTTCATCACGGAGTCACTCAACGTGATATCGTCATGGAGTAACTCAACATGACGTCCACCATGGCTACACCCATGTATGGAAAGAACATGTGTACAAGTGCCCATCACGGAGTCACTCAACATAATGTCGTCATGGAGTCTCTCAACATGACGTCCACCATGGCTACTCCCATGTGTGGATAAACACAAGTACAAGGGATTCATCACAAAGTCTCTCAACGTGATGTTGTCATGGAGTCTCTCAACATGACATCCACCATGGCTACTCCCAAAGGGTGGAAAGAACCACATCTCCATCTTAGAAATGGACAAGGGATTTCACCTCAAATTTCTCCGTCTCAGAGAAAAATGCATTATTGCAGATAACAAAAATCACTGATGTTGAGCCTCCCTCTCAGCAAGGGCTTCATTCTCCACAACTCCAAGCTTGTCTCGAAAATGAACAAACTTCACTCTGGAGAGAGGCTTGGTGAGAATATCAGCCGTCTGATCATCAGTGCAAATATACCTCAGTTGAATAGCTTTCCTCAGTACCATATCTCTGATGTAATGGTATTTGATCTCTACATGTTTTGTTCTATCATGGAACACTGGGTTAACAGATAGCTTCACACAGCTTTGATTCTCACAATGAATAACAGTCGGCTCCAATGATTGTCCAAACAATCCTGCAAGGAGCTTCCAAAGCCACACTGCTTCTCAAGCTGCCACACATGCTGCAATATATTCGGCCTTTGCAGTGCTTAGTGCCACTGAAGACTGCTTCCTACTACACCAAGAAATCATAGCAGACCCCAAGCTAAAGCAACATCAAGAGGTGCTCTTCCTGTCAACTACACTCCCGGCCAAATCAGAATCAGAATAGCCTTCTAACTTTAGATCTACACTGGAAGAATATCTCAAGCCATATCCAATTGTGCCACACAAGTGTCTCAAGATATGCTTTGCTGCAACTAGATGAATTTTCCTTGGTTCACACATGAACTGACTGAGGGCACTCACTGCATAGCAAATATCTGGTCTAGTATTGACTAGATACATCAACAATCCAATCAACTGCCTGTACATGGTGGGATCTACCAGATCTGAACTAGCTGCAAAATCACTCAATTTCTTCAAATTTGTTTCCATCGATGTAGACATAGATTTGCAATCCATCATCCCAAATCTCTTCAAGATATCTATGGTATATTTTCCCTGACTTAGAATAATCTCATTGGGTCTTTGCCACACTTCCAATCCTAGAAAGTAATGCATAAGACCTAAATCCTTCATCTCAAATTCAAAAGCTAACTCCTTCTTGCATTTGACAATGAGATATGCTACTCCAGTAAGAAATAAGTCATCAACATAAAGAACCAAAATTAAAGCCTCACCATCAACTACCTTGAAATAAAGATTTGAATTTGCATCATTCTTGGAGAATCCCAAGCTCATCAAGTATCGATCAATCCTCTCATACCAAGCACGAGGTGCCTATTTAAGGCCATACAAAGCCTTTTTCAATCTGCATACATGAGATTCTTTTCCATGAATCACAAACCCATCTGGCTGTTCAATGTACACTTCCTCTTCAATCACACCATTAAGAAATGTTGTCTTTACGTCCATTTGGTGTAGCTTCCATCCCTTAGCTGATGCAATAGCAATAATAGTCCTGATGGATGTATAACGAGCAACAGGAGCAAATGTCTCCTCATAATCTATTCCCTCTTTCTGAGAGAATCCTCTAGCCACAAATCTTGCTTTGTACTTCTCAATGCTTCCATCAGTTGCATGCTTGATCTTGAAAAGCCATTTGGAAGATACAATATCCCAAACATCATTCTTGATAATAGACTGGTATTCTTTTGTCATAGCATCTCTCCATACTTGCTGATTTGATGCTTCCTCAACACTGGAAGGCTCAGACTCAATGATGTGACTCATCAATGCTACATAGCCCGGAAACTTCTGTGGTCTTTTGCTTTCTCTGAATGTGCCTCTAGGAGCTGCATACTTCTCTGCCTCTTGCATAATATGTCTAGCCCATAGAGGTCTCTTTCGACCTATAGCAATGTCTCTCGGACCATCAGTAGGTTCTATGGGATCAACTGGGTCACTAGTCTATTCTGGTTCAGTAGACTCCCTCTAAATCTCAGGAGTATGATCAGGAGAAATGTCCATATCCTGAGGTATCTACTATTCTTCACTATCTATCTCCATGTAAGACCCCTTAGATCTTTTGAATGCAACATCTTCTTCGAAAGAGACATCCCTGCTGATCTCAATCTGTTTTTGTCCTGGAATGTAAATTTTGTAGGTCTTTGAAGATTCACTATAACCCACAAATATTCCTTTCTTGCCAGATGGTTCTAACTTAAATCTCTTATCTTTAGGCACATGAATATAAACAGGACAACCAAAGATTCTTAAGTGACTAACCTCAGGTTTCACACTTGTGAAGGCTTCTTCAGGAGTCATATTTTCTAATATTCAATGAGGGCTCCGATTCTGAACATACATTGTAGTTTTGGATGCTTCTGCCCAAAGGAAGGTTTGTAAGTCTTGATCATGAATCATAGCTTTAGCTGCCTCAACTATGGATCTATTCTTCCTTTCTGCAACTCTGTTTTGCTGAAGATTGTAAGGAACACAGAACTCCCTCTTAATCCTTGCCTCAATGCAGAAGTTACAGAAACCTCCAGAAGTGTATTCTCCTCCATTATCAAATCTCAGAACCTTGATCCTCTTTCCGGACAAATTTTCAACTTGAGCCTTAAATTCTTTGAATCTATCAAATATTTCTTCAGACTCTTTAGACTTCAAAAAGTAAATCCAAGTCTTTCTAGAGTAGTCATCAATGAAAATCACATAATACCAAAAACCACTCAAGGATGCCACAGACATTGGACCACACAAATCAGAGTGAACAAGATTTAGAATACCTTTTGATCTACTTTCACTACTACGAAAAGGACCCTTAGAATTCTTACCCATTGCACAACCTATGCAAACGCCATCATGCTCCTGACTAAGCTTCGGTAGTCCTTGTTGTACCCAAACCAAATTTTTTGCTTCATCAAGGCATTTTGCATAAAATAGTCTAAACCTTGCTAAATAATGTAAAATACAGTTTTTGGGCAATATCAAGCATGGAGTTTTTATCAATATTTTGTCAGTCAAAGTCAATTCTATTGATCAGAAACTGAAGCAAAGACTCAGAATGAGACATTTCATGATGGAGGAGCATTTCACGGCGACACTTATATTTTTTATGGTCATTTCAGTGATCAAGATGATGATTTCAATGATTAAATTATGAAGATTTCTCAGAGAAAAGCAAGAAAGTGCACCTGTAGCCCAAGGGCGCCCTTCTTTTTGAAGGCCTAAATTTTGTGATAAATGCTCAAGCATACAGTCAATCTCTTCAGAATTAGTCTGTCTATTCGATGAGCTATCCAACGAGGCTATCCGAAACCCATAACTCCGACAACTGGCGACAGAAGTTGAAGATTCCAAAGTTCCAGATTGCAGAAGCTTGTTCTTTTTCAGCTTTGGCGCACCTATAGCTTGAGGGCGCCCTTCTTAAAGGGGTGTTAGATCTTGGTTTTCCTGACTATTGATGCATTCAATCTCTTCACGACTAGTCTGCTTATCCGACGAGCTATTGAACGCAGTCATACGAGTTCCAGAGCTCCGGCAGTCAACGTCAGAAGATGAGCTTATGGGGAGACTTCACATCACAGAACTTCCTTAAATTGCTTTTCTAGTGCAACTATAGCTCAAGGGCGCTTTTCAAAATGACCCTTGAGATGATCAAGTTTGCTGATAAGGTCTTTCTGGCGTTTGTGCTACTTTAGTCTGGCTTTGCGATGCAACATCCTGCTTGTCGATCCGACATTCTAAGTGGTCATGACAGCGTTGCTACCAAGCACGTAATTTCACGGGAGGACTGGCATAGAATATTCATTGTATTTCCATAGGTCAGGGGCGCCCAATTTTTAGGCTTATCAAATGAAGTTGTTCGTCATCGAAGTCTTCACAAGACTTGAGCGCAATTACTTCAGCTATCCAACGTGCCCAGCCGTTAGCCTTCGAGATTTCGCAAACGCTCGTACATGCGAGGTCTTTGTAAAAAGCTGAAAAGTGAAGACATCCGGAAAATGGCCAAGTATGGAGCGTATATTTTAAATAAAATACGCACCTGTATTTTTGAGGTCTATGAAGCAGTTTTCTCGTTTCGTCACCTCCAGAGACATCTCTTCTCAATACTCTTAGCTACTCATTGAGACAAGTAGTGCTTAAATCGAGTCATCTCAGCTCCAGATGTCAGAGTTCAAAGTAGGGCATCTGGTTGAGAGTTCAACTTTGGTCAAAATGGTGTCAGTGCACCTGTAGCTCAGGGGCGCTTTTACTTTTCAGGCCCTTAATGCACTTTTCAAATGCCGTGCGTATATCCGTTGGATGCAGAATGCTTCTAGTCATGCAGTGAGCTCAGTTGCCTGTCAGCAGGGTTCACCGTTCATTGTCAGTAACCGTTTGAAGCGTCAGATGGCAATTTGAAGAAATGGTTTAAGTCTAGTACCTGTAAATGAATTTAATCAAGGGCGCCTAATTTTTTGGGGTGTTAAATGATGGATTTTGCAGTGATGACTCCCAGCAGACATTTCTTCCTTGTTCGGCAAGCTTCGCAATGAATATCTCACTTCGGTCTCAGCATCACCCGGTCACTTAGAAATCAGTGTTGAAGATGGCCAATCATAACTTTGTCGTCAGGTATAAAATAGGAAGTTAATAAAAAGTGCAATATCTTGAGCAAATGGTTGCCTATGAGCTCAAATGATGACTTTTCAAAATCAGTGAAGTCTAGCGGTGAAGCCTAAAGCTTCATTCAGTTTGTCAACTGAAGTTTCATAATATTTAATATTTATTCTTGCATTTTTAGCATTAAATGGCGATTTTCTAAAGTTGGCGCCCTCTTTATGCTAAGATTTCAAATTGCATGATGATGAATATTTTATTATTATTTAATTTCGAACTCCGAGTCAGTGGCAGTTCAATTGAAGGATGTCCAATCAGAGGATTTCTATTTCAGTCAGGGTTTTTAAATCTTGCAGTTCACCAGTTGATGCGAATTTTCTCTTATTTAAACATGGCGCCTTCATTTATTATTCACCAAGCTAAAGAGAAATTCGTAATTCTTAAGAGAGGTTTATATTTTAAGAGCAAAATCGTATTTCTTCAAGGCAAATCGAATTTTATCAAGAACAAAGGCGCATCTTCAAGAGAAATTCGTAATTTCTCAAGCAAAGGCGATTTTCCAGATCAAAGGCAAATTCTTCATCTATTTTCAAAGGCGATTTCTCCAATCACATTCTTTTGCAGGTTAGAAGTTCACTTTTGTCAGCAATTTGAAGAATTCAAGGGCGATTTTCATTAAAGAAGAGCATACAAAAAACGTTTTTTTCCTCCTTGGTTCTCAGATTTCTCTCAGATTTCAATTTGCATGTTCCTGAAATTGACAAATTCAACAAGTCTCAACATCTGGATCATTTCTATATAATTTCCTCGAGTTAAAATCGTGCGTTTGATTTTTCAGAATTTTTAACCCAGGAACATTCGTTCTTGAGTTTCTAATTTTCTCAAGTGAAAATTCTTTGCACGGTCGAGTAGAAGTTATATTTTCGCATTTAATTAATTACGGGTTGTCTTAGAATCTTTTTATGGACAAAACCCATATCTCCAGATTTTTTCGCCGAAAACTAACTCTTGAAAAGGCTATTTTTTAACTTTCGGGCTATTTTTAGCTTTCCAAATCTTGTGAACATAGTCAAGTTCACGATCAAAGGTTTTTCATAATCACGGTACACTCATTTCGAATCTGGGACCAAGACAGTCCTTACTCACGACTTCCTCGGGACAGTTGAGACAGATCTTCATAAGGTGTTGCCAGAAGCAGTTCTTGATCCGGTTAAGGTCAGAGCTTCGATTATTCAAAATATTGAGCAGTCTGGGTTATTGGAGGCAGCTTCCATACCTATCTCCGTTCATTGTGTTGAGTTTGTGATGGCTTGTATTAAGCATTACAATTCTACTTCTCGTGAGATAGTGTCAGTAGATGGACGAGTTATTTGCAGTCTCAAACCTTTGGACGTTGAAAGAAGTTTTGGCATACCTCAACACCCGAACAGTCTAGTGATTTCCATGGAGCAGTGTGAGCAGGCATTCAACGTTGATGTGGACAAGTGCCAGAGTAAGATGGCAGAGCGGTGGTTAAAACAAGCGAAGAATAGATTGCCAAATAATGTGGGTCGTGGTGAGTACAAGGATGAGTACGCGATTCTAATCACTCTCCTGAATCGTGTCTCAGGTCAAGCACATGCTAATGTTTTCTAGCCTTGGATGTATTACATTATTGGTCGCATCATATCTGGGCAGGAGCATTATGACTGGGCATCCTTCATCAGCGATGTCATCCACAAGCAGATCACCGGTTTCATGGTTGCTCATGAGTTTCACATGTGTTCGTATCTCGTGTACTTGATCGCTTATCAGGGTCAGTTCCGGGGACTAAACACCGTGGGCATTCTCAGTGTTCAGAAAGTCTATCAATATTATGATCAGCTTGAGTTCACCAAGGCTGAACATCACTTCAAGCGTGTTCATGAGGCTTTCTTGACTTATCTGATTGAAAACTTGGGCCAAGGAGTTACTGCGTTAAATTATCTCGGCGGTTACTAGAATGATGGATGGATTGAAATGATTCGTTTTATTCGGTTCAGGCAATACACCTACATCAGAATTATCACGGTTCTGAAATCCGACTAGCTACGCTATCGCCGGATAAGACAATCTTCGAGGAGTTCACGAAGACAGATGCACAATGTTCATCGTCTTTTACACTGCAGGCACAGACCATCTATCTATTTTCCTTTTCAGTTTGGAATGTATTGGTGCAAGACGGCAATTGATGCCAAAATTGCAAGACAAGAGCTCGAGAAATATCATCTCAAGTATCTTGTTGAAACCGTGCCTATGATCTTCCGAGGTCATTACATCGCTTTCGCCTTGTTTGGGCCGCCGCGTAATCATAGACCTTCTATGGAAGTGCAGGCAAATTAACGGTGTAAGCGAGTTAAGCGCAGCTATAGCCGTTTCTCTCTCTCTCCACCGATTTATGTTTTCTTATCGAGGAAGATGTAGAAGTTTATCCGGTGATAGAGAGAGAGTTCTTCACCGGTTTTCGAGGAGGAAAACGAGTTGACACTGGCCGTACTTGTGATTAGTCGGTACACCAAGATATAGCGGTGAAGGAGAGGTCAAGTAGAGTTATTCAAAACAGTATACTTTACCTCGACAGCAAGAAGACCAGGAGGGTAAGTGTTCCTAGAGCAAAGCCGCCAGTAGTGGTAAATCCTTCACTACCTTCCTCGTCGAAACCAAAACAGAAGAAGAGGAGTAATCCTCCTAAGAAAGGTCAAGCGCCCAACAATTCAAAAGGCAAGGCGCTTGCTTTTAATACACACACGGAGCCTGACAGACAACCTATCACAGAGCCAGTTCAGAGGCCAGTTCAGAGTCCGCCAATGCCTGAGGTTCAGCCTCAAGTTCCTATACCAGTTCCGGAGCAGTCGCCAGCCCCAATTCATATTGAATTGGATTTAGATTCCCCATCTCGCGGCAGTGCTTCTACATATTCACTCTCATCGCAGCCTCCTGTTGCTAGTACAGACCCTTCCAGTAGCATTAGCCGAGATCAGTCTTGGATTGAGTCTCAGCTGGGAAGGAAGAGGAGGCAGCCATCCTATGTCCTTAATCGTTAGTTGCACGATCAAGTTTACGGGATGTGCTAGACAAGAGGTCAAGAACATAGTCCGCGTGGAAGGAATGCGGCAGGATAAATGCGTCGGGGCGCTATACCTCCACGAAGATTAGGCGAGTTAGAGTCCTCAAGACTTTGAGAGTTATCGATCAACCTTAATAGTCATAGCACCACCGCATACGGACTTCGGTTGATCTCTTTCAAGTTACTTTCTGAACCGATGCCGAGGATGATGATAGAATCACGGGAAAGGACCGGAAGATAAAGGCAGCCCTCGAAATTTTGAAATCGAACTTGACCGTCATTCTTCTAGCCTTGTTCCACAGGCCAAATGCATTACCACCGCCCGATGCTTGAGCCTCCAGTGAGAACAAGGTCAACCCAATCATTTAGTTTAATATGGCAAGCGTTTGGATGAGTGGGAGGAAGAGTTCATTGCTAGAGGCCATGCTATGCTCACAGAGTTATATCAGTTGCGGTACAATGCACGAGAGCTCCGTCTTCGTCTTCAGGATGAAGAGCGAGACATGGCAATTAACAAACCCCGGGATGAGATTATGATCGCTCACCTGAGTATGGCATATGATTCAGTCACAGATGCAGAGGACAAAGAGGCTATCTACTCTTGGAAAACACAGTTGGTTTTCAAGGTAAAGATAGAAGAGACTTTGGCGTCAGAGTTGGCTGAGAGTAGAGAGCACGTTACTAGTGCAGTCCGGTTTGTGAGGACTCTAGTTTCTCACTTGCCTTGTTGATATCAGATTGAGGGTGGTGCCCTCACGTTAGGCTTCTGGAGTGTTGATCGAGGCTCAAGCGCTCATTCATACTATTTTGATGGGGAGACCATTGTAACAGCAAAAGGTTATCGAAACATAGTCATGCTCGGTACGTTATTTGATGGAAGCAACAAAGGAGGAGGTGAACTTGATCGGATCCGCACTTGGTGGTGAAGACATACTACCACGGGCATAGCATTCTTGACCGAGATATCAATCGGATGGTGGTCACGGTTAACAATCTCTTTTGAGGGATTGCTTGATGGAACAGGAGGTTGATATGGGAAAACTCAATCCTTTGCTTTGGAGTCCTTGTCTTGAGAACTCCTAAGGTGTTATTTCTTTCACCCTACAACCCTATAGGTCCCTCTGCGCTGAAGACCCCTAGTTCACTTTAACAGCCTGCTATCATTTCAAATTTACTCTTTGCTAAACATTCTTAGCAGTATTCTTCCTTTCCTTCCATACCATCTAGCCCTTTATTCCTCAGGACTAGTCGGCTTCCGCTACGCCCCAGCCTTATTTCTGCAGTGTGGCACCTTCCAAAACCTCCAAGGTCATCTTTCCCAGGTGTTTCAACAATACCAAGCTTCAGTTCTCCAACGTTTTCAAAAAAAAGCTGAATGGAATAAGTCTTTTACTGTTTTAAGAGCATGTAAAACAACGTTTTATAGTTCTGTTTTGGTATTTTTAAATAGTGTTTCCATCGCTCTCTGCATTTTATTAAATCTGTCTTTTCTTTAGTTCTGTTTTGGACTGGTAAAATAAACCAGAGTCATGGAGTTTTAGTGTTGTTTCTGCTCGCTTGAGGCTGATATATATAGACATAGAAAGGAAACCGAAATTAACAGAGCTCAATTAATACATAGTGTATATAGAGTGGTCATTAGAGTTTTTTTTGGCAATGTGGAAGACTATTTCTAGGTGAGTTTGGAAACCCGGCTAGAAAAGACAGTCAAGAGTGCAAAACCCTAACGTGGCAGGGGTGGCATCATTAAAATCTAATGTGTATTGTGATTTTAGGCAGCACTGAGAAGGTGTAGAACAGTAAACTGAGGACTCTTTAATGCATTTGTGGTCAAAAAAGGCAGAACAAACCAAGAAAAATCCTTGAGAAACCCTAGTTTCCACCAAGGTTGTATTGTAACCCTGTACGGGCAGGAAGGGTACCAAATACCAGAGAATCCATCAGAGCTTGGGAAAAGAGCCAAGAAGTCAATAAAAGATTAGAAAAATTAGTTGGGAGAGGAGAGTTCTAACCTATCCTTTGTGTTGAGAGGGCTAAAAGGGGTTTGAGGCTTGTAACCTGCCCAAGAACCAAGAACTCTATTTTTTTTTTAAAACGTTGGAGAACTGAAGCTTGGTATTGTTGAAACACCTAGGAAAGATAACCTTGGAGGTTTGGAAGGTGCCACACGCCCCTACAACAAGGTTGGGAAAAATGGAAGCTGGACTAGTCTTTAGAGGAATAAGGGCTAGATGGTGCATGTGAAGGAAGAGTACCAAGAATGTTTAGCAGCAGCAAATTTGGAATGATAGCAGGGTTGTTAAAGTGAACCAGGGGTTCCTCAAAGGCAGAGGACCTATAGGTTGTAGGGTGAAAGAAATAACACCTTAGGAGTTCTCAAGACAAGGACTCAAAGCAGTGAGATTGAGTTTTCTCATATCAACCCTTGTTCTATCAGATTGGTTGCTCGAGATCACGGCCAGTAGACTTCAGTTCCCACCTCTCAGGATAGACATTACACACAAGAGTTAAACTTAGCGTTATCTTTTCAAGTTAACTCGCTATCTTACCTCATGCATATCTATTCTAAGATCAGCTTTATTCACTTGGAGTTTTATTTTAGGGTTTTCGTTAACTAATGGTAGTGTTCGATTAACTTACTTTCAATAAGAGTGCATGCTTGCATTGTCCATTTAGATTGAATGTTTTGATTAAGCGATGGTAGTTTTCTAGTTAAGCAATATGGATTTGCTATTAGAATAGCAATAAATCTTGCATGCATTGCAAGGTATGTGAGATTGACTCAAAGGTGATTTAGGGTTCCCTACACCTTTTCGATGTCTATAAATAAGAGCTTTTGCTCATTTGTACATAACTTTTACGAGAGAGAAATATATATTGTGCCTACCTTGCCCTCAATATTGCTCTTTTGTATATGCGCTCTAATGCGTTTTTTTACTATTATGATGAATTATTTATGCCACATAGGGTTTCATGCAATTATAATGGTGAATTCTTTCCTTAGTTAAGATCAAATCTGTTTTGTGTTCAATAAACTTGTTATTCGAGATTGAGATGATAGTTGTGCAACCTTGCCTTCAAGTAGAGAATGCACTTGGTTATCGTGTATTTATTTGTGAACAATAAATACTTATTAGTTAGCGAAGTGATAGTCATTACCACCTTACTAGCTAAAGTTGAGAATCCATTATAGTTTATCGTGTGATGTTGTTTCCAATAAACTTGTCTAGATTGAGCTGATAGATGTGCCACCTTGCCTTCAAGTTGAGAATCCACACTTGTTTATCGTCAGATAGTCAACCTTGCTCCATTTCCTCATGCTCTGTTTTCTTGAGGAAACTGGATAGATTTAAGCAATTAGCCTAGTTGTAGTTAGTGATCTGCGAAACCAGAAAATACTTAGCTGCAACGTATAGAGTTTTCGTGAAAGCCTTGTACCTCTACAGTTGAGACAAAAAGACAGGAGATAGTTTATATTACTTTTCCCTTTACAAGCATTTTTGTTAAAGCACAACGAGGGAGCTTCCCCTCCTAATTTGAAGAGCACTCATTGTGTAGTGTGCATAGCTGTCCGTACCAACTTATATACTCAGTGTTAGATTTATTCACATGTGATCTATTAACCATCTTCTCCATGGATGGAAGGGCTCTGAAATGTAGGTGAGCAAGTCTCCTATGCCATAGCTCACTTGAACTAGAAGAATCATGTAGAAATGCTTGAATTGGGCGAATAGAAAGTCTATATAGACTCTCTTGACGAACACCAATCACACGAGCTATTTTGATGCTAGAGTTCTTCGGCCAAGAAAGAAATTTTCCTTCAGAGAATGCAACTTGATATCCTTTGTCCTCCAAAGCTGAAATTGATACAAGATTCCTCTTGATTCCTGGTATGAAAAAGACATCTCTCAAATGAAGAGGGATGCCAGAATCTAGGTGAAGAGAGGTGGCACCAGCACCTTTCACTGAATAGCAAGCATCATCTTCGATTATCACTTGTAAATTGGTTTCTCTTTCTACCAAATCTGAAAGATGCTCTCTATATCCTGTAATATGTCGAGAAGCGCCACTATTAATCAACCATGTGCTACTGTCAGTTGGAACATTGCTTGATAGGGCAGAGATGAATAGAAATCCTCCTAAGTTGTCTCTTGATTCCTTTTGAGGTGAGACATCATCAACATCCACAGTAGAAGCATGTTGCTTTGGTCTTGTTGCACAATCTCTAGCTAGTGACCATACTTGTCACATCTAAAGCACTGAATATGGGAGAGATCCTTCTTCTTCTTTGGTTCAGGAGCAGAATCCAATTTCCTGTCTCTATTCCTCTTGAAATTTCCTTTTCTCCCTTCTCTTCCTTTCCTTCTTGAAGTTTGAGCAGCAAGAACATGATTGTCTTCATTGTGAGAACTTCGTCCATTACCTCTTGCTGCCAACTTGGATTCCTCTTGAATGCAATCAGCTCTAAGACGATCAAACTTTGGTAATTTAGATCTTCCACTAATACCTTGGATAAAGGGCTCCCAAGATTGAGGAAGACCATTTAGTGCCAACATAACTAAATCTCTATCTTCAACTATATCTCCAATGGCATACAGTTGATCTTACAACTCAATGATCTTCATGACTGAATCTCCTTTAGCCATATTGATGTGATGTAGTTGTTGCCTCAAGGCAAGAGCTCTGCTAGTGTTATTGATCTCATACAATCCTTCCAAAGTCTTGAACATATCTCTGGCTGTCTTCAACTTGGAGATAATTGGCACAAGGTGATCCTTCACGAAGTCAATCAAGATCTTCTTAGCCTTCATGCCATTCTTCCTCCATTGTGTTTTCTTAGTCTCATAGGAAGGCTCGGGCACCTCACTCTCCATGAAGTCGAGAATATCATTTTCTTCCAATGCAATAAGAACTCTGAACTTCCAAGAGGTGAAGTTAGATGCACCATCAAGTCTATCTTCAACCTTGAGTCCGTTCACCATTTTCGAAGCTAAGATAGACTCCTTTAGATGAGAAGAAGAGAAGAATATTTCGCTGCTTAAACAAATCTGATCTCGATCTTGTTTAAACCCGCTCTAATACCATGTTAATTTTAGGACCAGAATTGAATTAAGCAGAAATAAGACAAATTCAAACAATAGAACACAGCATATACCGTGGGAAAACCCTCCTTCTTGAGGGAAAAAAAACCCAGCAACAATATATCACTTAAATATTGATAAAATAGCAGCAATAAGCTTTAAAATTTTGGACAATCACAAGGCCGATCTGATGTGATGATAATGGCACCACACTTGATGCAAATACACAATCAATGAAGAATATCGAACTCCTTGAAAGCAAAATATCGATCTGTTGTAGATATCGAACTCCTCCAAAATTTAGGCGAACTTTACTCTTGATAATTATTGGATGCCAAAGAGGAATGCAACACCTTGTATTTAAACCCATCGAAGTGACTCTTTGTGAAGAGTTGGCCTCCTTCAAAGTGATACGAATTTTCCAAGGGTGGCGGACTTTTAATTTTAAGTCGGCTTTCATAGAATATAAAATATAAATTAATATTTGAATAGAAGCGCCCCTTCATCAATGTCGCCCTCAAATAAATAAGTAGCCACGGCTTTATTTATTTGCTCATTATTTAAATCGGGTGAAGGATGAAACCCATAGCTATAACATCAACACACCCTACTCACAGTTGTCATCTCTCTAACAATCTGCTCCAAAAAGCAAGAAAACTACCTACAAAATGTTGAAATTTGTGTGGAAGGTGTGAGAGAGCACATTATCACACTACAAATCCCTAGACTGAAATGTGCCCATTGCACCTTAGTTAGTTGTGTGGTCTAGATATGTGTGTATAACACAAGATGGTACTCCTTTTGATTGTATGTAAGTGATCTCCTGCTCTTTGTATATAGATTTAATCTTTATTAGAATTTGAGACTTTGGAAGCTCAAAGATACAATAATAGTCTTGCCTTAGCATTTTTCTTTTTCAATTTCATGTATCTTCTAAGCCTTCAAGTGTAATTGTGTAAATTGAAACAATCAATAAGAGATCTTGTGGTTTTATCTAATTTTTTCTTTGGATTTACTTGAGTTTAGTTAACTTGTTCACCACCTTTTATGCAACTATAGGCTATGTTTACACTATATAATTTAAGAATAAAATAAATGTTACATGCTTTCTCTTCTATTAGACAGATCAATGATTGACTCTTCAATTTCTTTTTGTTTCAGCCTAATTTGCAACATTTTTCTCCTATAGGCAAGTAAAATTAATTAATAAATGCATTAAGATAGGTGACTCAGCCCACTCTAGAGGCTGTTCAAGCTTAAGGAAACTGTACTTAAGCTTTCAGTCTGAATTTGGATGGATGGGTGCAACATCAAAAGTCCCATTCACCTACCTAACAAAGGATTGCCACCTAACACTTCACGATTGACAAATCAAGAGGGTCACATGATGAAATTGGTTTTGAGGAGGCAACAAAAAGGAACTATTGAGCTACTATATGAAAGAGTTGCCAACATCACAAAACCTCAACTCAGTGAAGCCTCAGTTCCACAAGCACCAAGAGTAGACAACTCAGAGACTCTTTTATTAAGGAGGACCGGTGTTTATAGTTTCACACCAAGTCATCAGATGAATTATGTTGCAGAACCTATTACAATTAGTTCAGTTATTATTTTGAAAAGGTAACATCAAAGATTGCACCGTTATATAGTTATTGGAGATCTATGAGATTATAAAATCATTATCTATTGTAATCTCTAGCTGTTATTTGCTTCCATTGCTATTTGACCATTGCTTTTATACTATTATAAATCTATTACTGATTTAATTCTTTGCATAGCTCTTAAAGAACAAAGTGGACAGAATTTACGTGATCAACAGTTGGTTTTACCCTTAGTGGCCTGCTAAGGAGTAGAAGGCTCAGAATAATCATTTAGTTACTTGGCTCTCCTGCCCTGTAATTTGAAGTTTGTTAGCCTCTCTTTCGAACTGTGTTGCTCTTGTTTCATGCAAGTATGATTTGTAGCACACAGTTCAAGCACTTTCATTCATTGGAGATGGTCAGTGGTACACATTGTTCATGGGAAATGCAACCTTTTGCTCCTTAAAGCTCTAAAGGTCAGCCATACTGTGGGGAAAATTTGCATATGCCAAATTAAGAAAGGATTTTTGCATTTCAGGACTTGGTCTTTTATGATGCCTTTTGGCATCCAATATTGATTATTCACAAGATGGGTTGACCAATACTTCCAGAGTTGGACATTTCTACATCAATCAACCCACTAGGTTCATCCCACCAATTTTTGGCCAATCCTCTTTGTTTATGTCATAGGCTCCCTTCTCTATTCACTCTCCTCCTTATTTCCACCTCCTAAATCCATTTGTTTAAGCCTTTTGCAGTTTCCCCTCCCTAGACATTTCAGACTCTAGCCTGGAAAAAATGTCCCACCCACCTCTATACTCTTTATTCACTCTCATATTAACCCTTCATGATTCCCAACTCATTTTCACTCTTCATTTTTGGCCCCTTCTAATCATCCCTGGTAGTTTGGAAATTTTTCAGATAAAATTCATGTATAAA
>VDFB02350519.1:0-46011 GCA_007258455.2 Sequoia sempervirens
GACAAATATTTTCAATACAATTTCAAACGTTCTCATATTACAAAGTTTAGTGATGCCTAATAACCACCACATGAACAGAATCTCCTAAATTATCAAAATATTCTTTCTTAAATACTCTTAATTTTAAGCCTACATTCATTTATAAGTGCGTCTATACATACCTCTTGTACAACATTCATTGGCCGAGAGTCATTTCTGAACATAATAAAAAACATTTCTGTGAGTTGCTTTTTTAAGAGCTTTAACTCTCCACTGAATGTTGAATCACTTGGTTGGCGGCTATCCAACCCCTAAAATACACCTATGGCATAGATGCCCTCCATACATCATAACTGTAGTTCACTCTTTCTCGACTTAACTCACTGTTCTGTAGCGACAGACTCCAGTTGACTGCAGTATCGCTTCGAAAATAGCCGCTTCCCCTTTTGCATCAAATTATCGTTTGATTTCACAGGTTAGGCTTTCCAAAGCCCCGTCCAGTTTCAGGTTTTACAAATATATAAGCGGCGGAGAGAAGAAATTGGTGGACTGCAACGGCAAGCGTCAGTTTTATTTTTATATTCAGAGCGCGAAACCCTACTTCACCAATTGTTTAAGTAACAAAATTCGGTGGGAGGCATTTTCTTCTCCGCTAAAAGCACTGGTTGCTTTGATTATTTTATAATAATTTTGATTTACTGTATTTTACACGCTAACCATTATTTTTTCTTGGCCGTCTAATAGTGGTTTAATTAAATTTAAATTATAAATAAGTATATATTATTCATATTATAATAATTATATAATTTGTATAAGTGATTATGTTGGATTTATTTTGATTTGATTATTTTTATATAATGATTAGTATATAGTTGGTATGTTTTTCTATAAAAGTTGGTAAAATAAGTTAAACTCGCTTTCACTTTGTAGTTTATTCATTTTTATTTGGGTTGAATTCGTAGATAAGAATCTAAATCTAGTTCTTACTAGATTTTATCCCCTATCTTCTAAGCTCAAATTTAATCCTCGACTCAAGTCAAATTCCCTCCTAGTAGCCATTACTTATTGACTTGAGCATGAAAACATTTAATTTGCATACTAGGATGTTGAAAGTAGAGTATAGTGATGATGGATTGCTAAATAGTCAATAGTAATTGTGCAAGATTGTTGTAACAATCAATAATAATTGTGTAGAGGTAATCATCGTGTACCTACTTGGGATCATTGTAGCTACTTTCCATAAAAAGCTTTGCCTCATTATACCTACTGCAAATTAGCTTTAATATATAGTAATCTTTATCCTCCCATCCATGCTTGATAAAGTTGGTCCATCTCTTATCTCACATTAGGAAATGTGCTTCAAGTGAATGTTGGATACATGTGAAAGGACAAACTCTAGTTGTAGTAATCAATAGATAGTTGTAGTAATCAATAGATTTTGGATGCTATTTTTCTCATAAAAAATTATAAGTAAAATGCATATAAATACATGAATTACAATAGTAGGTTATGAAACCATGAAGAACATGTCTATTGAAAGATTGAAATCTATTTTCTTTAAAAGATTTTAAAGAAAATAATTTTAAATGAATTAGACCTACAGTGGTGGAGTGAGTGGTTGGTTTATTTATTAAAATTATAAAATAGTTATAAATTTTTTT
Organism: Sequoia sempervirens; assembly: GCA_007258455.2. NCBI lineage: Eukaryota > Viridiplantae > Streptophyta > Pinopsida > Cupressales > Cupressaceae > Sequoia > Sequoia sempervirens. Next base: position 1,641 of record VDFB02350519.1, read on the forward strand.
TAAAAATGAGGACAATTGAGAAGCCAAAATTCATTCCAAATTTTAATCAACTTAATGAATTATAGCCTAAATTTTCTATAAATTTATAATTGAGGTGTCAAATTAAAACTAATTTTTTTAACATTTATAATTGAAATGATGAATTAAAATCTAAATTTCTTATAGATATATTTAATTCAAATCATAAATTAAAATCTCAATATCTCATTTAATATGATGCCATACATTTAAAACTATTAATGTATAATTGAATATTATACTCTAATATTGTCATTCTCATAATATTAGAAATATAGCTTTTATCCTATTTATAATATATTGTTGATTGTCCACTTCCATTAAACAACATTTTATCCTCATCCTTTTCATAATAGTCACATAATGTTAGAACAGGTTAGTACCACTAGTTATATTTATAATATTATGTGGTTGCATTTACTTTCATTTTACATCAAACTCAATATGTTCAAATTTTACTTGTTTTTCATTTCTTTATTTTAATATAATATTTATATATCATTAATTTATAATTTGAATTTCAATTATAATATGTAATAATTTTGCTCTTTATAATTATCATAACTATTTATAATACCATAGTTATGTATTGCTATTTTTATATTTTTAAAAATCTCAATAACTAACTCTTTGCTATTGTTATAATAATTACAAACAATTATTTGTAACTTATTTTTCTAATTCAATTAATATTCTTCTTTGAGTATGGTAAATTTATTTACATCCAATTCATATTCTTTTGTTTTTTATTAGTTAAGTAGCATTTACAGGGTGTTGTACCCTTTACACGAGGTGTCACGGGGCCAAAAAGGAACCAAGTTTAGCAAAACATTAAGAAACCAAATGAAAAACAACATAAAAAGGACACAAACACTGCACACTAATAGCAAAGACCCAACAAAAATAACCAGCACAGACCACTAATTGGCCACACCCTCCCATTTCTGAATGAGGAGATTCAAAACATCATCCCCAATCTAGTTGGGGCCTTCTCCCTCGAAACAAGCCAACATGTTGAATTTCCTTTCAAGCTTCACCACTTGCTCACACAACTTGTTGATGTCCTCATCCATGTTGTTCTTCCACTAGGTCATCTCATCCTCGATAGCCCTGGGATCGAAGAAGTAGGTAGAGTCATCTTTGAGCATTATGTTCATGTCCAAGAAATGGCTAGGACCCTCCACAAATTCCTCTTCCATCTGCTCAATAGTTTCTTTCTTGCCTTCATCTTTGTCGCCAGTCTGCTCCGAGTCACTTGAAATATCATCCACAGAGACCCCTTTTTTGTTCTTAGCCAGTCTGTGGGACCTCCGAACACTAGTTTGTTCAGTCCCCATATCTATAGTAGTAGCCACAATCGTGTCACCTTTGGAGTCTTTTTCCTTAGTACTTTTTCCCTCACTGTCAGTAGCCGACAACTCCACCCAGCACGTAGTGTCTTTTTTCCCCTTTTTCTTAGTTGTAGGTCTAATGTCCATCTTGGTGGGTTTGTTCTTTAGTTCGCATAATCTGGCCGCAACCTTGGGCTGGGCCAACCCAACCTCCCCCTTCTTCTTTTTTGATGGCGTTTTAGGCTTAGGCTCAGTAGAGGGTTCATTTTCAGTCGAGGGGTTTTTCTCTTAGGAACCACTGAAGCAACAGGGCACAATTTATCAGAGGCAAGGTTAGGAGGTTCCAATTCTTCCACCCGAACAACCGAGATGGGTTTAGGGGGGCACAAGGCCAAATGAAAGTGATAGAGCCTTAGGATGAGGTTTTAATGTAGAGGCAGGGGAGCCGACAAGTCTGGGTTAAGAGCAACAGTATCATGGGATTGCTTGATTGAATTTTCAAGGGAGGTCAACAGGAAGAAAAGCAAGCTAAGGGTCATTTTGTGTCTTAAGTGGTTTAGTAGCGGTAGATGATAAAAATAAAAAACCTTAAATCTACCTGCTAAAGTAACATATTTCATGAGAGCAAAACACACCTTGTCCTAGGGTTTAGGCAACACCTCTCCGTCAAAGCCCAACTGCTTCATATTCTTTTGTTACAATTATATATATGTTCCATTGTTTTTGAACTATTATTTAAGTTATTTACATGTAATATTTATAATCTAATACTATTCTCCTAATACCACAATTCAAATGATATCCTATTTATATTTTATTACAATTTGTTTGATTGAAGGATTACTATTTTAATGTCAATTGTTAAGTCTTTTCATAATATTTTTAATCTAATATTGAGAATATATTAGCACTGATATATATGACTAGTTGTTTTTGAATTCTTAATTTGTTTAACCATTGTGTAATTTTTAATTCCCTTCTCTCATTCTCTCATTCTCTATTCTCCACACTAACTTCCTCAAAAACTGTTACAATTCTAACTAAAGTTGTTTCTCATCCTATAATGAATCACAAAGTATGATCCAAATATTACATAATTTTATCTAAAAGTATGAATCTCAAATATTATGGATGCATGTTTGCTCCCTTAGGCAAGGATGCCAGCTTGCTCCCTCCCTTTATGTGCTTGATGCTGAAGGATTTGGCTATATGCTAGCCAATGTGGTTTCTCAACAACATGTTAAAGGCATTTCCCTGCCTAACTCCCAGGCTCAACTTGTTAATTGCCATTTTGTTGATGACTCTTTCCTCACCCTTCTTGAGGAAGAGAACAATATTAAGGTGGCTCTTGAATGTCTTAACATTTTTTGTCTTACGTTTGGCTCCGCCATTCAATGGCATAAAACCTTGTGCTACAGGCAGTCTATTCTGCCCACTCCTCACTGGTTTCAGCACTACGACTAGAAATGGATTGGGCAAGGGGAAATCTTTCAGTTTCTGGGCATTTCCTTCACCTTCCAGTCTTCTCCAGCTGAGTTGTGGCAAGTTGTTCTCTCCAGGATTGAGCAAAGTTTGGCCTATTGGATAACCAAGCCTCTTTCTCTGGCTGGGAAATTCCAAGTGTGCTCTAAGATTTTGGTGGCTACACATGTTTATTAATCCTCTTGTTGGGCTCCTTCGAAAGCTGCCTATGCCAGGCTTGAAAAGCTGCTTCAGGACTTTCTTTGGGCCTCTATGGAGTCCCATAGAGGGTTTTACCACGTTGCCTGGGAGTTCTGTTGCCTTCCCAGAGACTCTAGAGGACTTGGTTTGCTCTCCACTCAATGACAAGGGATTGCCTTGTGTGTGAAATGAATAATCAGAGCCCTTACTAGAGATGAAGCCTGGAAAGTTCTCCTCAGGCATTGCATCCAATCCGGTTTTCCTGTTCACAGACCTTCTTGGAAGGGGATTGGCTTTCAAACCCTTTTGGTTATGAAGGAACTTGTCCAAATTGTGGGAACTTTTGTGGCCAAGAGCATTTGGAGAGCCTGGGAAGCAGTTAAGACTTGCTTCCGTTGGATCGGCTCTAGATTTTGTGATGGGCTTTCGCTCAATCAACAAAATATTTAGTTGCGCCTCTCTTTGCTAGTAATGGTTAGTCGTTGGCCAAGTTGCCTTGGCTTAAGGCGCTAAGGTTTCACAAGAAAGGAATTCAAACTTTGCAGCATGTGTTCCACAAACCCATAATGTGCATTATGTCGTGGGAAGATTGTTGTGCTCTCTACAGTCTTCAAAACTAGGACCGTGATACTTATGATGGTCTGGTGAATGCTATTCTTGCATATATGCTTCATAAGGTGGGAATTCATGGGTCCAAGCCCTGGTGGAAGGACTGGAAGTGGTACCCAGACACCCCTTTCAGGAATTACAAGCCTAGGCTTGGTTATATGTGGCTTTCACCACATTTTCCTATGATTGAAAGTATGAACCAGAGGTGGCTTTTTCAATCTTTCACTTAGGTTTGGCGAAAAAGATTCTCTGCCACTTGGTCTACAAGTGTTGAGCCGAAACTTGCTCACTTTGCTTGGTGTATTCTTTTCCAAGGCTTGCTTGTGGGGTCTCGGCTTGTTCACTTGAGGGTCCAAGACTCTTAGTGCCCTTTTTTTGGGCAAGCTGAGTCTTTTAAGCATCTCTTCTGGTTTTGTACTAGAGCTCAACAGTTTTGGAATTGGATTCATGACTTCTTTCGGCCTTTTAGACCGGAGCCCTTCTCTTGGCATATGATTCTATTGGGAGATTTGGCCAGACTTCCTACTAAATATACCTAGCTTTGACACACTTTTGGGGTGGAAATCCTCTTCAATATCTGGGAAGACATAAATTCCTGCATATTTGCTAACACCCAAATGGATAAAAATGTTTCTTTGTATTCTAAAGCTATTATTTGCTCTAATGTGCTCTTGCAGATACAAGCTCAAGCTAACAAGGTTGCACTTGAGGTGGCTCACCTTCAAGTGCTTTTGGATCATTGGGGAAATGCCCCGTGTACTATGGCTCGGGTGCTCGCTTCACCCACTTCCTCTCGCGGTTAGTCACCCTCGTGGGGCCGGCAGCAGAGTGGCTCTGCTTGTCCCCACTCTCAGCTCCTCTTCAGCATGGTTCCCGCCCTGCTCAGTGATCTCATTCTCCTCCTCCACGGGCTAGCCAGGGGTGACCCTCTGGAGGAGTGGCGGGGAGCAGCGGTGGCGGCTCTGGGTGGCCCTCTAATAATACTCTTGCTACTAGCTCTGGTTGGCTAGACTCTGGTAAAGTTTTTTTGCGTCTGGCGCTTGCAATCTCACCTCGCCACGAGGACAAAGAAGATAAAGGGAAAGATGTTGAGGATGGTTGGGGTCCTCCTCCTAACGTCACTTTAGACCTCGCCGATGTATAGGGGAAGAATTTGGATGGTAGAGACCCTCCTAGCTTTGTTGGTACTACTTTGGCCACTTAATGGCCTTTTCTATTGTTTGTAATCTTGGACTTCTAGGCTAGGCCCATGTGTCTGTTAAGTTTTGTGGTTTTCTAGGCGCTTCCCATATGACTCTCGAGGTGTGCCTTCTTACCACCCACCTTTTTTTGTGAATATGTATTTTAATCTTTATATTTAATAATATAGATTAGTGCGTATTCATCAAAAAAATATTATGGATATACTTGAGCAACCAAATTTAGTTGCTCCTTCTACACTTTATAGGTAGTAATAACTTGAATGCTAATATTGCATATTTAAGTAATAATTTCATATTTATACTAAATAGGTATTTTACTCAAGGCTCCTCTCAAAAGTGAAGAAGTGTATTAAAAATATAATTAATATTTTCAACACCTTAAATTATGTAATTATGTAGTGTAAAGGAAAATAATGGCTACATTCTTTTTCTACTATAACATGATGATATAGATCTAATTTAATAATCAAGTAATACATTGAATAATATCTTTAAGTGAAATGAGAATAAAAAAGACAAAGATTGATAGTGTTTATCATACAAAGTATTTTGTAACTTGTTACACAATACATAGCTTGACTCCTCATTTCATGCATTTTAATCTCTTGGATGGTTAATCAAGCTTATATATTGTACCTATTTTATTTATGAGATAGATGCTACATATTGTACATTTTTCTCTATTCTACAAGCCCATGGAGTTTGCATGCCAAAGGGTGAATACACATGATGACATGCAATGGGGTCTATTAATATATATGGACCCAAATATCCTATTATGTTGAATATTTAATTTGCATGCATGTTTGTGAGTGTTAAATACTTTGAGATACATGATCATTCTAAGATTCGCATGCACCTCAACATGTGGACAAAACATAATGTTGAAATTTACATATAAATGCCAACTCCCATTTAGTTTTATACCCATTTTAAGAGAATGAATTAGTGCAATTACATATCAATAAATGGTGTAACCTTTTGTTAAGTTAGGCTCATTACCCTAGCTCTTCACCCATCTCTATGCACACATATTGCAATGCATTTACCTTATCTCATCCATATTCACACATTTTGGACTACACACCCAACATTTATTGCACCTCCTATATCCAAACATTTATTCCTTTTATATATTTTACTATTTCATTATCCTAGGTCTATTCTTGTAGGCATAGGAATGAATGACTCCTAAATTTTTTAAAATTCAAAATCTCCTATATCATTGTCATATTGTTGTATTTAAAAACATTCAATTGCACTCATTTCATCATCCTCTCATATTCAAATTTCATTAGAAGAATACTTCAATTGGTATGGTAGACACCTAAATTTTCTCATACCAAACCACATTGGACTTTATCCTATTCTAGCTAATTAAATAAATATTTATTATTTATTTAATCAGTCCTTCACCTTTATCTCATACCACTGATTAAATAAATTTAAGCTTAACACTTCACCTTTATCCCTCACCTTTAATTAAATAAATTTACATTTATTTATTAAGTTTTAACCAAGTACCCCCAAATCCTTCAACTAAATCAATTAATTATTATTTAATTAATTGATTTAGGCTAATTAACCTTCATTACCATTTTCCCTAATATTTAATTTCACCTCACCTTCAATCCTAGCCATTAAATCCATTTGCATTGATCAAGATCTAAACTTGCCATCACTTGACAAGTGGCTTGACCTACCTATCCTACCCCTTTCTCACACATGTGAAGCCACCCTACCTCTTATACATGTCATAAGGTAGTCATCCTACCTCTTACATATGTCATAAGGTAGCCACCTTTACCTCTTTCACTTGTCTCTTTCATGATCCTCTGTATGTGTGCTCATACATGTGTGAGAACACATAGCCCTCTTCGTAGTGTCACATGTCACTTTCTTAAGCCTCCTTCTTGTGACACTTGTCACAAGGCTAAGCTTCCATCCTCTGAGTCAATTCCAACCCTTCATCCCACAATGCATCCTAGCCCTTGATCTCTCTCTTGGAAAATCTATAACTAAAGGCCTTTCCTCTCAATTTTATCATCTTCTATCATCCTAACTACATGTCCTATCTTCTATCCAATCTATCTTCAAACATATAAATATCATGTTGTTGGTTTAATAAGCAACTATGTTCCACCATTCATTAGTCATCCAAAGGAGCAAATCAAGTGGAACATTAGATGTAGTTCAATTTGGTTCAATCTAATGAGCAAGGTCATTTGAGGTAAAAAGGTTTGGTTTGCGATATATCTTTGTGTTATTTCTTCATTTGATTTACTATCTTTAGGTACATGTATACGAATCATAATTTGCATCACATTTAATCCTAAGACATTTTGGATGGTTGCTTGTTGTCTTTCATCCTTAGTATGATCATAAAGCTAATCTCTTTTATGGGTTTGACCTTAGAGAACATATCCCCAAGTGATTTGGTAGCCTTATAAAGGTATTTTAAATGTCTAAAATTATCAGAGCAAAGTAAACAATAATAAATTAGGTTGACCAAAGAGCAAAGGTGCATGAATTGCAAGAGAAGTTCCATGACTCTTAAATAATACCCATGCCTACAAAATTATCCTAGATCTAGACTCTACCTAGATAGAGACACATGTATTGTCCAAAATTTGAGATGAATAACATATAAATAGGATATGGTTCTAGTCTCAAGATATATCAATTTTAGTGTCGCACTAGTTTCACCTTCTTCATCAATCCTAGAGCTAAGTGCACCTATCTACCACATTCAATTATGTATTAATCACTCTAACAATTGTCATTTACTAATCTAGGTTAATATGTGCTTATATATGCATATTATTGGATTAGCCTAGACTAAGATTAGGAAAATGTTATTTTTCTTTACACATATATTGGTCTAATTAGAGACAAATAAATTATGAAAAGTAATTCAACATTCATAAAGTAGCCAAGAAAACAACTAAATGCAAGCATACTTTTTGAAAAAATGAGATAAAGGAATAGGTACTTAACTTTGCATGCAATTCATAGATTTTTGTTGCAAACTATGCCTAGTGATCTAATTTTGTGCTTTGTGATTAAGACCTAGAATTGTGATGCTTCAATAGATTGCTAGATGCCACATTCTTTGTTTTGGGTTACTATCGTGTTGTAGAAATGATCAATGTGTTGTGGATTTAGTCCCAAGTTCTTGAATGTCATCTCTGTTTGTAGATTTGACATGTAGACACTTGATCACCTCAAATTGCCTCAAGTATCTAAATCTATAATTGTAAGTTAGTGATATCTACAAATACCATTGGAATTTTTTTATGCAAGGTTTATTCTCCTTAATCAAACCCCTTGGGAAAATTTTAACTATTTAAACAAGGATCAAACATATGCCAAGTGGTTCCATGCAATATGCCTAATCTATCACTATGATTTAAATATTAGTTGATGATGTAATTATACAATGTGATGCTCTCTAGGTGATGATGCAATGACTAAATAAATGATGGATTAGATGTATGATTAAATAAATTAGAGTTTGGCCTTTTATATGTATCCAGCATTCACTTGAAGCACATTCCCTAATGTGAGATTATAGATGAACCAACTCTATTAGACATGAACGGAGTCTGTCTTTACAAAACACTGAGTTAAGTCAATAAGAACGGTGAATTACAGTTATGATATATAGAGGGCATCCATTCCCTAGAAGATCTGGATAACTGCTTCCCTTTGATTGGTCGATTGATCTAGGCTGACCCGACCAATGACCTCAGGATGAAAAGAGAAAAGGTTTCGACTTAATCTTCCTCCCACCCATTCGATACAAGCAGGAGTCAAGCCATTAAACCTACCCGGGCCCTTACTATTCATTGTATCCGTCCGTATGAGGACCTCCTTGGAGATTCCAAGCCTGGCAGATAAGTCAGCAGAGAGATGATAGCATAGACTTGATTCTGAGTGTTTCTTGGGGAGTCAAAGTTGATGGATAAGTTGACCTAGACAATAACCCAATTGAAAATATTGAACTGGTTTGGATTAAAATTGCATACAAATTTGAAATCAGTTAGTCACTAAATAGACTGGGGCATACGCTCCATAGAGCAAAATCTTATTTAAAAACAATCACAATTATGTCCTGATTTACAGGAAGGAAGAGCACATCACACTTAACAAACCAAAAAAGACCGCTCAAAACTCCCAAATCTGTAACACCCATAATGTTTTCACAGTCCATAATGATGCTTTTTGAATTTAATTGTGTCAAGATTGTGAGGCCTCTGGAATTCCCAAATTCAGAAAAATGGGTTCCTCACAATTTACATAAGAGAAGAATATCAGAGAGGTATAATACCTTCTTTGACAGCGAGACCCAACATGAGCACGAGCAGGCCAAGTCCCATACATTGAGTTGAGGTCATGACAGTCTGATTGTAGGCAGAGAATGTAATGGCCGCACCCACCACACCGATCATCAAACCCTTCAAGTTGCTGTTCATACTTGCTCCAAAAATTTTACTCCAAACTTCTGTCTTGAGCTTTTGGGTATCAGATTTCGATTCGTATGGAGCACCTGTTCGAATGTGTGAACCAGATCTGGCACTCTCAAAAATGTCAACTCTTTAACTCTCTGGGGAATCCTGACCAATTCCAACTTTAGAAGGTTTTAATGTTTTGATATGATACAGATGGGAACGGAGTATTCTAAAGGTATATAAAAACTATCATGACGTCCGCTTGAAGGCTTACCTACAAGATTCTCCTTTAAAAATGTATCCCCTCCAATGGTTGACTGTACGTGCGACCCCAAGAGTTTGTTAATCACTGGGTCTATAGGCTGCTGTTTGGCTTCGTGGACGTTATTAAAAGTCTTCATTCATTCATCACTGCCTTAACGCGCCACACAAGTAACTTAATCGTGTATTCCTTCCTACACTCAATCTTGTCCGTCCAATATAAATGCATAATCTTATATTTATTAAAAAAAGTGGAATACCTAAATATTTCTCCAATGAACCCACTTGGGGGTATGAGACAAATTAGAGATATTTCATTTAATTTTAAAGTGAATTTTCCTTAGTTTTCTTTCCCCTTTTTAAGCAAGATATTTTTTATTTTTATTCATATGAAAATAATATGCCCCATTTCCAACAAATTCCCAATAAATATTGTCATGTTTAAGCATTAGTTAACATGAATTATATCTATATTATATTATATGTATTATTATATTATTTATTATATTTATATTTATATTGTATGTTATATAATATATAAATATATTATATTATATTATTTATTATATTTAGTTTTTTATATTAATAGTAGTTTATCAATCATTATATGATTTCTGTCCACGTAGTTTTTAGATCATATTAGTTGGATTACATTTGCATATCTAAGTTTGTGATAGCTTGTCCATGATTGTTGAAATTGAACATACCAAAAGTTATCGAGACATGATAGTTACATACATACGGTAGATACATACATATTGCAGATATAGATTCAAGTTATACAAAATTATACAGGTCTATACAAAATTGGCATATAACCCTTTTGTATATCCTCGGGCTGGAAGGATGTGTATATCTTTAACCATTGCAAATTTTGTTGTTGTCTTCATTGTCACCCCAATTGTCCTCCCCCTTAGGTGGTAAAGCATTGGATCTGACTGAGATTGCATCATCATATCCTTGGACCCCTACGTGATGTGGTTTCTTGGGCCTTTCACCACCTCCTGCTACATTATTGAGCACTCTCTGGAATTCATTCAGAGCTCTATGAAATGTTTCATCCTCCTCATGGTTACAGTGTCTTGTGTGTCCACATCTTACCTCCTCCCTATTGACTAGAACAATGCCATCCCTGGTTAGCCTCAAGAATTTGGTCATGGAAATCTCTATATGGATTGAGACCTACAAAACAACATTGAGAAAAAGTGAGTCATTTTGATGACTCAGTAAGTGCCCTCTTGCAACCTTTGAATTTATCCTCATTTCTTGCTTTCTATATGTGCCACATGATTTCAGTTGATAAACAATTCCAAAACATCTTATATTCATTACTCATTTTCTTATCATTAAACAAAGTACATCTTTCCAAATGAATTTATCGTCTTTGTTCCACATCTTTAAATTATGACATAATAATTTCCATACCTCCTTAGCATAAAAACAATCAAATAAAATATGCATTACAGACTCACGAATTCTACAAATGCTACAGATATCAACGTCAAAATGATCAATCTTGAATGGGATTTTATGCAAGAGAACAAGTCATTTGAAACAAGAATTTTTAGGCTCCATAGAATTTTGCTGAATAGAAGAGAAAATTTCATGCCAAACTTTATTAGACAAGGAAACTCCCTAACAACTATTAACATGTTCAATAATAGAAACATTGCAGACTAGATCCTTGTACATGGTATTGGCTTTTATTTCAATTAAAGTAGTCTCATCCTTCCACACAAGATCACTCACTAAGTCCATTTCTTTTTTAGCACATATGGGGAAAGTAGCCTCTTTACAGGCTAGCAATAGTGTAGAGTATGTTCTTATGTTGGAAGGAGGGAGACCAAAAATTGTGCTCAAGACATCCCAACTTTTTAATTGCCCATTGGTCAAAATGTCCCTAAAAACATTAATACCTTTTTGGTTCCAATTTTTAGCCAAACACCCATGCAACAAAGCTAGGGGCTTGTTACTGTATTCCAAGTTCCACTAGATGGAACTATAAGTTTGGCATTTTAGATTATTATCAAGTGTTACATTATTAACCTTGAATTGAGTATAGTGCTTGACTAACTCCCAAGCCTTCCACAAGCTTTTGAAAACCAAGGAACTAGCTGGGGTCATAGGGTGTTTGTTGATGATAATATCACTCAAGGGCAACATATTCCAAGCCTTAGCCTGTTTGGGCACTTCCAACTGAATGTTGTTTCTTACCAGAACCTTCCAAGGTTCATTCCCATCCAGGGCCTTGACAATCCATTTGGCAGCCAAAGCAATGCCTTGTAATCTTAGATTCTTCAACCCCAGATAACCTTACTTTTTGTCCAAGCAACACCATGTTCCCATCTAATTGAATGTTTCTTCATTTTCCCTTTTTCATCAGACCATAGAAAGCACCTTATCCTTTTCTGAATTTCATTAACTTGATAGCTGCAAAAAAACTAGACCAAAGCAAAGTATATAATGTAGGAGGAGAGGATCTTTTGACAAACTTGTAGTCTGCTAGCTAGGGATAAATATTCCCCATTCCAACCTCCTAGCTTCTTCTCAATTTTTGTTCTGACTTGATTCCACATTTCCTTAAGATTTGGGCTAAAAGAAAATGGTATCCCAAATATACTTGTACGTTGCCCCCCCATAGGAAGTCATATATTCTTAGCTAGTATGGTGAGGATTCCTCCCACCTAAGAACAATAGATGTAGTGTTAGAAATCCTTGCACCAGATGCTTGACAAAACAAATCATTTTTTCATCAAGGACTCTATATTATCCTGGTCAAGCTCTATGAAGATAGCAGTATCATCATAAAATTGTACAATGATTAACTCATTTTGGTCAAGGAGTTATTGCCCCTAACCCTTGGTGAAAATATGTGGTCCCTCATCAGGTAGGAAAGAGCATCTAAAGAAATGACAAAGAGGTTTGGTGCTAAGGGGCATCCTTGCTAGATGGATCTTTCAAGGCTAATTTCCTCTGATCTTGAGCCATTAACATCTACCTGTGCAGATGCATCCTTCAAAAGAGTATTCACCATTTTACATAATGAACTAGGAAAACTAAAAGGCTTGCAGAATGGTTCTCAAAAAATGTCATTCCACTCTGTCATAGGCCTTTTCAAAGTCCAGTAAGAGCATTGATGCATTCTGATTGGAGTATCTTGCCCACTCCATTGCTTCCCAACTTGTTATCAAGTTCTCTAGGATATACCAACCTTTTATGAAGCCCGTTTGAGTACTATTGATGAACCTTGGAAGTATGCTAACCAACCTTAAATCAATTACCTTATCCAGAATCTTATATGACACCTTTAATAGTGTTATTGGCCTCCAATTCTTGACTAAGGTCTTATCACCCCCTTTTGGTAGGAGTTTAATAACAAACATGTTAATGCATCTCCTTAGAGAGCCTTTGTCCAAAGCTTCTAGATCGACTTGCAGTAGATCATCACACACCCAATCTGAAAAGAGCTTATAGAATTCCACCAGCAACCCATCATTCCCGAGGGATTTGTCATTATTCATAAAACGGGTGAGATTCATTATTTTTTCCTTGGGATGAGCCTTTTGATAAGGGCTCTAGAGCATTATGACTATCCTCAGTTCCCCCCTCATAGGTGAATAAGTTTTTAAAAAAATAGTGGAATTGCTTCAAGATATCTTCCTAGGAAGTGAGCATCTTATCCCCAACCCAAATTTGGTCAATTTGTTCTTTGACATTTTTTTCTTTTATGTACTTTAAAGAAAAAATCGAATCCTTTATCTCCATAACCGAGCCAATTCAACTTAGCTCTCACTTTTAAGCCTTTCACTCTGTGAGCTTGGATTCTCCTTAGGCTATTTTGGCCATAATCATCTCTTCACACAACCTTTCATCATTCGGGATTTATTGTAATCTTGTCTCAGCCAAGAAAGGGCAATCTTGAAGATCTCTTTCCTCCTTACTACTATCCAAAGCCTTTTTTTCCCAATTGTTTGGAATAAAATTTCCTCCAACCTTCCACATTTTTCTTCCATCTCTCAATGGTAGTTGCATCCTTTACAACCATTTATTAATCTTCGTGAGTGAGGAGATGGCATCTCTACAGTCACTATCTTTTAGTAGAAAGGTGTTAAGGATGAAACCAGTTTTCTTGATTCTATCCTTTGGTCTTCCCTGGCAGATTAAGAGTTTTTCCTTGATGGGGTGATGATTAGAGAGTGTATGGATATACACACACCTTGATTCCATTTTCATTTGGAGTGAAATTGAAGAAATACCTATTTGTATATATCTTATCTAGTCTGTAGTAAATCCCACTCCATCCTTTTTGGGCATTACACCAAGTAAGCTAGACCCCTTTACAATCATTTTTGTTCCCTTCCATGTGATCTACCAGTTTGAGTTTGTTATTCAGCCTTTGCAAAAATGTTTTTCATTTCCTTTCCAGGACATGTCAATCCCCTCTATTTATCCTCCACATTGGGAGGTTGGTAAGCCATTGCTAGAGCACAATCCTGTCCCTATGATCATTGGGGGCATAAATGGAGTAGACCCCAAATGCAACCCCATATTTTTCTAGAGTAACCCACACGACCCTGTTGCAGGGCGAGATGCCATTGCCAGTAACATGTTGAGTCCACTAATTGGAGATTAGCACAACATCACCCCCCCTCTCTTTATCATGTAATGTGGTTGAAAAGGTAGATCCATTCCAAATAAATTTGAGGCTTATTTCTAAGGAGAACGCACTGGCTTTTGTTTCTTGAAGAAATATAAAATCCTTACTTTTCTCAAGGTTTAAAAACCTTCTTATAATATATTTTCTATCAGGTGACTTGAGGCCCCTAACATTCCATGAGATGCAGTTAAGGTTCATTTTCATTGATTATATGAGTGTCATCTTGTTCACACCTAAATTGCTCAAAACATTTTGGTAATTTTTATTCAATATCTACCCTCTTTGCAGAAGGTGACTAAATCACAATGCTTGTCTTCTTTGTTTTGTTTTTGGAGAGCAACACACCTTTTCCCATTGACACAGAGTTACCATATTTCCTTGGCCTTCCTGGCCCAACACGTGGATTTGGAGTTTGGATAAGTTTAATCCAACCACATACAACTAGAATTTGCAGCACATGATATCCATACACACCCATGCACAAACACATACTCTCTAACATATTAACATACATATAGTTTTTACTTGTAATTTTGAACTTTTATAATATTAATAATATTTAGGCTTTTGTTTTTTATCGAAAAAAACATACATATAGTTTTCTATCGGCGTAATTCTGGAACCTCCTTTAGGTGCAAGTGTTAGGATACCATTTGTCGATATATTATTACATTAAGGCATTCCCATTAAAGTGGGCCCATAACCAAATGGAAATTTGTATATTTATACAAATTTAACCAATTCAAATTTAAACAAGTGCCACTTAGTGGCAAGTACCTTCCTTTATAGCAATTTAGTAATAGTAGTAACAAATATCAGGTAGTGGCCAGTACTTGCCTTTGTAGTATTGTAATAAAATTAGTTGTTGATTTAGAGGGAGGTAGATAATGTGTTATCTTGTTGATAGATGAGTTGGTACGACATAACGATTGAGAGGTAAGCTAGTAATAGTTTTAACAAGTGTCAGGTAGTGGCAAGCACTTGTCTTTGTAATATTGTAATAAAATTAGTTGTTGTTGATTTAGAGGGAGGTAGATAATGTCTTATCTTGTTGATAGATGAGTTGGAATGACATAGCGATTTAGAGGTGAGCTAGTAATAATTTGATATCAATATAGTCTTGTAAAGTCAATCGATATTGTCACTTGGATATTGAGTTTATAATTGCTTATTCATGACTTTTATTTGAGGGTTTCATGTAATTACAAATATTGAGGTCTAGGGAGAAAATAAATTGGATTTATTAATAGGAAATATAGATTTGTGTTAATTTGTAGTTTTTTTTAATACTAGCATGTGTTATATAGTAGTATAGTATTCACTGTGGAAGGTAATTTGATCATAAAAATATATAGTTTACTCATGATTTTATTTATTTACTGGAGACTATTTTTATTTACTACATACCTATTTTATTTACTTAATATTTTTTAACTATGTATATAATATAATATAATTCAATAATATAAATATATATAATATAATAATAATATAAATAAATAGTAAATATAAATAATATAAATCTAAATAAATTAATATTATAAACAATATAACATAATATAATACAATAAAAAAATATAAATTATTTATTATATAATATAATATATTCATAATGGACCATGAACTGACAATAATTTAATGTGCACCATTAGTTTATGTAATTAAATATTATTCTTGGACCTTGATTAAATATTAATTTATTATTTATATATTATGTAATATATAATATATTATTTTATTTATATATCATATTATATTATATTGTATTATAGAAATATCAATATATAATATGAATATAATATAATTCAATAATAATATAATATAATTTAATAATAATACAAATAATATACATAAATGATAAATATAAATAATATAATATAGTCATCGACTAATCTTTAAAAATAATATATAGTTTGGAGACTCCCTCATCTCATAGTGGCATAATAATGATTTAGTTTGATCACATGGCCAAATTTCGTGTTTTGGAAGTTGTTTTCACTCCGACATTTATTTTGATGCGCTATTGGTTACATTCAAAACAATTTAACTGTCATTAATTTGGATAATTAAATATTATTCTTTAACCTTGAATTAAATATTTGTTATATAATTATTAAATATTAATTAAATACTCTTTGTAATTTATATATATATATATATATATATATATATATATATATATATAATTTATAATATAATTTAGAATGGATCAATGATGACCTTGATTATATAATTATATATATATACACAATAAAAAAATTAAAGCACACCACTATTAAAATAGATAAAACTTATTGGTATTGCTCATTGTTTTTTAGAATTTAATTTAAAAGTTGAAGTGTGGTAAGTTATTGAATAAAAGATATTATATTTATTTGATTTTTTTTTAAAAATTATTTAAAAAATTACTTTGTTAAAAATAGTTAGTTAAAGAGTTATTTTATTTACTTTTAGATTTATTTTAAATTATTTTATTTGTATTTGTCAAATGTTATTTAAAAAGAAATCTGGCTCCAAGATTTACAAATACATCTTTTATGTTAACATCTAGATTTAAAACTAACTATGAAAATATTTTATTATAGTATATAATATTATTTAAATATTATATTTTAGTATAATCATATTATTATAATATTATATATTATGATTTTATATTATATTACATAAATAATATATTATAATAAGTATATAATAAAAAATATTTATCTAATTAATATTAATATACAATATAATATGCTATATTTAATATTATATATAGTACATAATATAGCATTTGAATAAATAATAATAATATATAATATATTTAAATAGTTATTATAGATTGATATAATAAAATTATATTATATAATTATATTAATATATATTATTTAAATTATACTACTATTGATATGATATAAAACCTCAATATCTTTAGGAAACATTAGACGACAGAAAAAGTAGCATGTATAATAATAAGTTTTTAATCAATAGATATATTTTTCAAATAATAATAATATTAATAATAAATCAATAAATTATAAATTGATTTTTTATCTTTTAAATAAAGTTTCATTTCATTTTCACTGTAATTTTGATATAAAAGTTAGAAATTTTCTTTTAACAATTTTAATTTAGTTCTGTTTATTTTTAATATTTTATTTGAAATACAATTTTAGTTTTTAAATTTAATTTATTTAATAATATTAATAATATTTTTTTATTTGTTAATATTCGATTTATGTTTTTGATAATATAAGCAACATTTACAGGGTGATGTACCCTTTACATGATGAGCCCAAAGGGCCAAAAAGGAACAAACCCATTAAACATCAAAAAATTATAGTAACAAAAGAAATGGCGGAGAGTAGGAGAGGGATTTTGAATTCATCGGGTGATTTTGGTGATGGAGGCTCTGAATTTGAGGATGAGGACGATGTGTATCGGCAGTGGTGGGTTTGGATGCTCGAACCTTTTGTGGTGGCTTATGGTCTGGTTCTTCTTGGGAAGTTTCCGTGCTTTGAGGGAATGTTTGGTTTGCTTGGGCTCGACTTGAGGTTGCTCGGCTCCTAGTATTAGTGGCTCTTCCTCCGGAAGGCTTTAGGAGGATTTCTGACTTTTTTTGGGCGTCACTCAGGGGCGTTGGTGTGAGATGTGATGTTACTCCGGCTTTGGTAAAGGTGGCTCTTATCTTTTGCTGCTTTATGGACTTGGGCTCACTTGGACACATTGGTGCTACATCCAAAGGCTTGGATCTGGGTGCCTTTTGTGTAAGCTTGTTGGCGATGGTGGCTTGCTTGCTTTCCCTTTTGGTTCTCCTGTGTTGCTTTGTAGTCCCACCTTGTGTATCTTGTTGCATCTCCTCTATGCGTTTGTCGGTCCTGTTGGGGCTTACAAGTCTTTTATGCTGGGTCAGTCCCTTGTTAGGTTTTGCTTCTTGCCTCTTCGCTTCTTTGTCTTTGCTTTGATTTGCTCTGGCATTCCTTTGTGGGTTGCTTTATTTTGTTTGTGTTTTTGTTGGTGGGTGTTGTTCTAAGGTTATTGGTGGACTCTGTGGCTTGGCTCTTGGTTGTTTCCTCTTTGTTTCTTGTTACTTTCCTATCTAGCAAAGGTTGGGTGGCTGTTAGTAGTCTTTGTTTGTGCTCTCCTTGGAGCCCTCTTGGGTTTTTGTGGTTCTCCTTCCTCCCTTGTGCTTGCTTCGCTGCTTTGTTTGGGCAGTGTGCTTTTGTTTTCAAGTTGCTCTATGTGGTCCCTTTTGTCTTGTCTTTGGACTCTGGTCTTGTGAGAGTTTTCAGACTGCTTTTGCTCTATTTTTTGTTATTCGAGTTGGGTGTTTTGAGATCTGCCTCTCCCTTCATGTTGTCTGCCCTCCTGACTTTGGTCACCATGGTTTGGGGTTTGTCTTTGGTGGTGGCTAGGTTGGCTTCTTTTGGTGTTGTTTCTTTGGCCACTTTGGACTTGTTGACCTTGTGGTTTAAGGTCGCCTTTGTGGTCCCCTCTGGTGCTTGTTTGGTGTTGGCCCTCTTGGATGTTGAGGACTCCCTCATTTCAAGTATCTCTCCTTTCTTGTATGTGGTCTTCAATGGGTTGATGTTGTTCTTCTTGAATGCAGAGAATTAGTTGAACCTGGATTGTGAGGATGCCTTGGTGGTCCTCTTTGATGCTTGGGATGCTCCTCTTTTGTTGGAGTTTCATTCCATTTTCAACATGGTGGTTCTAAGGTCATTGGGGAGAGCCTTCTCTTTGATGGTTGTTGAACAACCTCTTATTGCTTCCATTTTGTACTTGATGCTCATGTTACCATGGGATGAGGTGTGTTTTTCTACTACCAGAGTGTTGAATTCCTATTGGGTTTTACGATTGGTGTCTCCTATGGAGTTGGAGCCCTCTCCTATAGAATCAGAGACGGTTGTTGTTGTTGCAATGGGTTGTTCCCTTTCTTTCTACTGGTTCCTTTTGAGGTGGATTATTTTTGTGCAAGAGATTGGTGGCTCTTGTAGTTTGGATCCTCACTTCATCCTCTCTTTTAGAGGGGAGCTCGCTCTTGTTGAGGTAGAGTTTGAGATGGTGTTTTTGGCGGACTGGTGCTTCATGCTAGAGTTGGCTCCTTAGTACTTGATTTTGTTTGTTGACTCCCGACTTGTGGTAGGGAGTCTAGTTGTGTTGGATTTGTGAATAATCAGGAGGTATTGTTTTAATGTTATTGTTGTCTGGGAGTTGTTGTTTTATGGAGGCCTTGATGTTCAGGCTGTCTTGGCCAACCGGGGGGTGGTTGTTGTTAAAGGTTGTTGTTCTTACAACCTTATGGGGGCCTACACGCCTGTTTTGTTGGCTATGCTCTTAATCCTGGTCTAGAGTTGGTGTTCCATTCGTGGGGCTGGTGTTCTTCAAGTGTTGCTACTTGGGAGGTTCTGCTTTTGGGATATGGTTTCTCCTACAAAGGTAGAAAGGAAAGTAGGTGGATGGAGGATCTCTACCCCATTAGTGTTTATGATGTCTCTGGTTTTGAAAAGGTTGCGCTAAGTAATAGGTTCGATGTGGGATGGTTCTTTGCTTGTATGAGTTGAAAGAACAATTTGTCTTGTCCACCCTTGGGGTGGTTGTTGTTTCAGACTTTGGTTTTGTCTGCCAAGAGGGTGGCTTGTTGGCCTAGTTCGGTGATTGTAAGGTTTGCCCAAAAAATTGAAGATGGCTCTGCTTGGTGGAATCTGTGCCCCAATTTGGTGAAAATTGGGTGTTTATTGCTTTGGTCAAATGAGTGCTTTGAAAATTTTGGTGCTTAGGAGTATTATCTCGGACTGCTATTTCTTGATAACTTTGTTATAGTTTCATACCTACTAGACATTGGTTAATCTCAAAATGGGTTGCGTACCATTTTTGGGATTAATATGGTTATTTTGTTTTTTATTATGCTGATAATGGTTTGGTGGGTGCAAGTCTGGTTTATTGGTTTGTGTGTCTTTATGCCTGGTGGTGATTGGTGTTTTTTTCCCAATCTATTTCTCTTATTGTTGTTTTGACTTTGTACCACGGGATCGGGGCCCTTCCCCTGCTTATCTAATCAAAAATAACATACGAGAGATAGAGAAACAACACAACACAGACTCAACCACTAATTGTCTATACCCTCCCATTTCTTGTCCAGGATGTTTAACACATCTTCCCCAATCCAGTTGGGGCCTTCATCTGTGGTGTTCTTATCCATTTCATCCTTGACCACATCCGAGAGAGTGAAAGCCGACTTGTGAATCGGGCCAGGCAGTTAAATTTACAGTTCAACTTAACAACCTACTCGTGTAGCACTCTAAGCTCATCCACCTTGCCATCCTTGCTCTGGATCTCCACATCAGCACCATCCCTAGAATCTAAGGACTTGGTAGAGTCCTCCCAAAGCATCTGATTCAAATCAGAGAAGTGACTAGGGTCTTCTATGGGTCCTCTATCCTTCCACTTCTCAATAGCTTTAGTGCCTTCAATTCTATCGCCAGTATGAACTGAGTCACTGGAGATATCATCAACATGGGTCCCTTTCTTGTGTTTCACCAACCTTTGGGACCTTCCCACACTCGTTTGTTCTGTCCCCATCTCAAAGATAGCACCCACCATAGTATCACCCTTTGAATATTTTTCCTCGGCACATTTACCTTCCTCGGAGACTAGAAGAACCCTCAAAAGTTGAGGCACATTTTTCCCTTTCTTTCTAGTTGCAAGTCTACTGACCTTCTTGTGTTTCAATTCACAAAGCCCAGTCATAGCACTCAACTGGGCCTACCTGAACTCATTTTTATTTTTCTTCGAGGGAGGAGTGGCTAAAGTCTCAGTACCAGGATCATCCTCAAGGATGGGGGATTTCCTCTTCAAGCCCTCTAAAATAGCAGGTGAAGGGTTTTCAGGGTTAATTTTTGGGGGTCCCAACTCTTCCACGTGCATAGCCAAGATGGGTTTGGGAGGGACCAGAGCCGAGTGGAATTGGTAGAGCCTATGGATTAGGCCTTGGTGCAGCAGTAAAGGAGGCAGAGAATCAGGGTTAAGAGTGGCAATTTCCTGGGATTATTTGATGGAACTTTCCAGAGAACAAAGCAAAAAGAAAGGGAAGCTAAGTAGAATCTTATGCCTTAAGTGATTTAACAACAGTAAGTGGTAGAAATAAAATACCTTGAATCTACCCTCAAGGGTAACATATTTCATGATGGCAAGGTGGACCTTATCCTAGGGCTTAGGCAGTGCTTCATGGTCGAAACCTGATTGCTTTTTCACCAGCTTCTCATTTCCCTTAAAGAATGCATTCAAACTCACCAAGTCCTTCATTTTGTTGTGTTTTTTATACTTCATTCCCTTACATGAAAGGATAGTAGCCTTACCAATCACCTCTTCATCAACGTCGAAAGCTATGCCACCCATGGTGACCCGCCTATCCTTCCCATAACTAGCAAACCAAGCCAACGACACCTCATCATGGCCCACAAGATTTTCCATAAGCAGCACTATCCCACCTTCCAAACAAACATGCCAAGCCAGTGGGTCCTAACAAAACTCCTTGCAATTTTCTAGCTCACTTCTAACTCTATCTCCGCCCATCGTGACCCACAACACACAGTAGTTGAAAGAACACTGCCTGAAAAACAAAATGATCGCCGAAGAGAATAACATTACAAAATAAAATTTACAACGCCAGTCGGGATGAAAAGGCGTAATAAAGGAAATGTGACGTTTACATGCTTCGATAGTCAAATCCAATGACAACCGCCACACTAGCCCATAATCATCACAAGGAAACCCAAAATTAAAACAATTAAGAATAATAATGGGATCCAGATTTAAATCCCAAGAGCTAATCAACTTAAAGAAGTTACACACTTCCGAGAGCCAAATGAATGTGAGGGGAAGATTTGAAATTTTCAAGTACATCTGATAAAATCTAAGGCGAATCAAAAGATGCCTTAATTTGGAATTATTAAACAAGATGGCGGAGTACATCCTTTTACACAAACTCCATGAGATTTGAAAAGATGTGTTGTACCATTGGCAAGGCAGCTCGTAAAGGTTAGGGGCCCCACCAAAGATGATTATAAGATAAAAAACCCTCGTGGCCACCCACTTGAGCCTAGCCACCTTATTCGCCAATGATTCAACCAACCAATGATTTGTCAAGGAATTCCACCTGTACCTGAAAAAGAATGACAGATTAATCATTATTAATAGAGTAATTCCTCTACTCCAAGAGGATTAACCTTTGAATAGACATCGGAAAAACATCTATCTTTCTCCAACATTTTATAATCTGCCAGGTGGACCCCAAGTTGGCGAAGTCGTCAGCCACCTGATTACCCTCCCGAAAGATATGATCTAGGTGATACCTTTCCAATTAGAGATTAAGATATTAATATCCAATAGAATATTCCTTAAGTCCCAACCAAGCAGGCGACCCAAGTTGATAGAGTCTATCACAGTTTTAGAATCCCCTTCAATCTCCAGATTCTTAATGCCCAGATTGACAACAATCTCAACACCCTTGAGCAACACCCGAGACTCAACCACCATAGAAGAGTGAATACCAATACCACCAGCATACCCAACAACCAATTTTCCCTGATTGTCTCTTATAACACCACCTATATTGGTCGGACCATGGTTCCCCTTAGCCGCCCCGTCAAAATTCAGTTTAAAGCAACCCTCAATTAGAGGTTTCCAAACAATGTTTTTCCTAGCAAGAGATTTGGAGTTGTCAAAGGAATCAATGCCAAGCATAATTTTCTAGGCTTTAGCCATCTTGATCTCCCAAGCAGTTGGGGTAGAATCCGATGGTTTCCACTTAAGCAAGGAGAGACTTTCTGAGATAAGTCTCGACCCACAACTGAACACATCCTTCAGACACTTTTCAATGTCATAGAACACCCTGTTGTTCCTTTCCTTCCAGATGCACCAGCTGATGATGGGGGGAATTTTCCTCCAAATTTCTAAAGGAAGGGGGTGTCGGAAAGGACCATTCCACTCTTCCACAAAGGAAACCAAATCTTTATTCAAGGTCCAGTGTGTCTCCAACTTTTGAAAAACAAGGTCCCAGACACCAACAACAAATGGACAGTGCAGAAGCATATGATCCATAGTTTCTTTGTTTTCTTTGCACAACAAGCACTTGTTTGGGATTTGGAATCCCCTCTTTCTTAGATTATCTTGGGTTAGGATCCTATTATGGCAGGCCTTCCACTAGAAAAAAAATATTTTAGGCATCAAGTGACAGTTCCAGACCTTCTTCCATAACTTATTCTGTAGGCCCTTGTTTGACAGCAAATCGTAATCCGTCTTGACAGTCAATTCACTCTTACTATCCAAGGCACAAAAGAAATCATCTTCAACATCCGACAATGGAATTCTGTGCTGAGAGAGTAAGACCTATAAGGAAGAAGCTAAACCTTGTAGGTTAGGGGAAAGAGGGCCATAGGAGCTAATATATTTCCAATGCCTAGCACCCTGTAAACCATGCATGTAATCACACACATTCCTACCAAAGAACCTAGAAGTAGGTTCCATCAGATTTTTGAACTTCGAACTGTCCAATGGGGAGTCTAAGAGCCAGGAATCTTCCCAAAAGTGGATCTTATTTCCTTTTCCAAACTTCCATCTCAGACCAATCAACAGAAGCTTCTTCATTTTGCATATATTATTCCAAGTTAGAGACCCATGGGGATGATCATTCTCAAAACATTTGATTAGGGGACAGTTGGCCAGGTATTTGGCTTTCATAATTCTGCAATAGTCCTTTTTATCTCTTAACTTGTCCCACCCAACTTTAGCAAGTAGATCCATGTTGGAAGCAAGGACTTTCTTGATGCCCAACCTCCCCCCTCCCCCTCCCGCCGAGCTTGGGAAGGCAAAATTTCTCCCAGCTGACCAACAACATCTTTTTTTTTATCCTCAGTACCAGACCATAGAAAGACTCTCTGAATCTTCTCAAACTTCTCAGCAATGCTACTGGGCATTTTGAACATTGACATAAAATAAATAGGTATTCGTCGGAGAGTAGCAATGAGAAGTTGTAGCTTGCCCGCATGACTTAGGAGAGAACCTTTCCATCTAGCAAGCTTTCTCTGGACTCTTCCCAGAAAAAAATTCCAGAAGTTGGGAGTAACTTCCTTAATAGTAAGGGGAAGGCCAAGATAGACTGAAGGAAGAGTGGCACTCACATAACCTAACACTACGGTCATGCGATCCTGCAGACCAGGAGTGTAGTGAAAGAAATAGATCATACTTTTATTGTAATTGATGCATTGACCAAAACAAGTCGCATAGAGATTGAGGAAACCTTTCCACTTCCTGGCTTCAACCACCAAAGCTTTTTTGAAAAGCATAGTGTCATCCACAAATTGTTGAATAGTAACAGGATCAAGGGTGGAGATCGGTTTGACACCCTTGATGGAGCCCTCTGACAACATATGTGCCACATTCTTGCTCATTGAACCTCAAAGAACCCTTGGGACACTCCATTGACTAAAACTGAATAGTTCACCGTGGAGACACATTCCATAATGATATTGATAACTTTTTGGTTGAAGCCAAACCTATCAAGGACTTTGGGGAGAAAGTTCCATAGGAATTTATCATAAGCTTTGGAGATGTCGAGCTTAAAAGCCATGTTAGGGTTGTTACACCTATCCATAGAGTGTAGAGTTTCATGGGTGGATAGAGTAGCATCCAGAATATGTCGACCAGGAACAAAACCTTTTTTACTAGGACCAATCATTTTCTCCAAAAGGGGCTTCAATCGGTTCACCAAAAATTTAGAGATCTTATAAACAGTATTGCAAAGACTAATAGGACAAAAATCAAACATGGTCAAAGGGTCCTCATATTTGGGGACCAAAGCTATGAATGTGTGGTTTAGTTGTTTAAGCAATTTACTAGAGTTGAAAAAATACCTAGTAGCAAGGGTAAGGTCCTCCCCCACAATCTCCCAAAAGGTTTGGAAGAAAGCCGAGGGGAAACCATCAGGCTTAGGGCTTTATAGGAACCCATACTAAACACAACAGAATGAACCTCCTCAGAAGAAACCACCCTCAAAATTGAATCATTATCCTCATGATCTATAGGAGTAGGGAGAGGTTCCAACAACAAATCAACCAACCCAGGGTCAGGAGCCTCTAAAGGAAGTGAATGAGCATGCTTAAAGTAATTATTAGCTAATAGAACAATTTGTAAGGGATAGTAACTTCATCCCTAGCCTCATTTTTTAGTTTTTTTATCTGATTCCCTTTTCTATGTTTAAGAGCTGACACATGGAAGAAAGATGTGTTTCGGTCCCCCTTAGCAAGCCACTATATTATGGACTTTTGCTTCTAGAAAACCTCTTGTTTCTTTAATATTTTCTCCCATTCCAATCACTCCTCCTTTTCCTATTGGCCCGTTAGAATACTGTTATCACCGTCTTCCATTATTTTTTGTAACTCACCAAGTTTATTAGCCACTAGCCATTTTTGATGGAACACATCACTAAACACACACTTATTCCACCCTTTAACCATATACTTGACATGTTTGAGTCTTTGAGAGAGTTTGAACATAGGGGAGCCTTGCATTGGGATATTCCACTAGGTAGCTACCTTGTTCCTGAAGTACGGATGGGAATTCCACATGATTTTGAACCAGAAAGGGAACAAACCAACAAAAAAGTGGTTAGTTGGGAGTAACAATAGAGGATTGTGGTCTAAAACTATTCTTGGGAGAGCCAACAAATTAGCATTAAGAAGAGCAATCCAGTTGGGAGAAATAAGGAATCCATCAAGGCATACCTAGATTAGATTAGCCTCAAGGTGGGGATTAGACTAGGTAAACGACTGGCCCTGGAGGCCAATATCAACCAAACCAATACAATTCAAAAAGTCAACCAAATCAAACATACTATCAGAATAGTCAGTTAGATCCCCACTCTTCTCTGAAGGCTAAAGGGGGGAGTTAAAATCCTCTGCCACTAGCCAATGACCATCCTTGTTAGCCAAAATCTAGTTAGAAATATCCTGCCAAAGGGATTTCCTCACATTCTTAATATTGGGAGCATAAACATTTATCAAAAACCAAGAACCCCCAACATAGGAGAACTTTATACCAAGGCTATTCTTGCATTGGAACAATTCAGAGCCTGAAATTCGAGAGGGATTCCATAAAACAGACAAACCACCAGACACCCCATTGGCATCACAACAAGGAAAGAGGGCATTAGGCCAAATAAACTTGGCAATGGGTTCAAAATTGGTTTTCTTCATCTTAGTTTCTTGAAGGAGTAATATATCAACCTTATGTTCTGAAAGATAATTCTTCAGAGCCAGCTGCTTGTGGGGGCTATTTAGCCAGGTCTCACATTCCAAGATAGGATTTCATTTAGAAATTTTCTTTGAGGACACTTCCAATGTCTTCTTTTTACTTATCACGTTTTCTTTTGTTGTTTCTTTGTGTCTGGTCAGCCGTTGGTTAGGTCTACCAAGCTTGGAGTCACCACCCACATCCGCTTTCTTTTGTTTGCCCTTCTTCTTAGGAGTTGACTAGAACTGTTCTTCCACAGTTTGCACCTAAGACACCACAATCTCCTCAACCTATCCTGGACAGGGTGAAACTTTCTTCTCAACTTCATCCTGGATTTCACCTTCCTCCACACCTTTTGGAGAAAGAGTTAACTCCGAAGAAACACTAGAGTCCTAAGCACTACTGGGAAGGTAACCATTGGGTCCCAAAGTAGAACCAAAGGGATCCAAATCTGTAGACAATACTAGAATCACAGTGTCTTCAAATGTAGGCTTGGCCGGGGATTCAATATTCTTAAGAAGATCTTATTCAAAGGGGAAGCCATAAGAGGGAATCTTCATTGATGGAGTGCTAGGACAAGGGTCATGCCTAATCGAGGATTTGCAGTCTGTGATAAGGTGGCTCGGTTTAGCACATTTTTGACAGTATATCACAACATTCTCATAACAAACAGGTTGAACCCAAGATCCAAAAATAGAGGAAAGCTTCACAGAGTTGGGTAAGGTCTTATTGACATCAATGTTGACAGAAAAGCGAGCAAAAACTAACCTGGACATGGATTTGGTGATAGAGTCAGAGGTGATGAACTGACCCAGAGAGTCCTCGATGCACTGAAAGATAGAGTCATCCCAATACTCTAGAGGAAGACCAGGGAGACGAATCCAAACAGGAGCCGACTTGAAGAGGTCAACATTAGGATTGAAACCTGGCTTCCAACGGCATAAAGACAACCCATGCTTCCCATAAACCCAAGGAGCCGACGAGAGCACAAAGACCAAATCTTCCTCAGCCGTAAACTTGAAGAGGAAAAGGCCACTCGGCATGGTGCATACACCAACACTACCCTTCAAGTGCCATTTCGCAACAACCCACCTTCAGACCATATCCACAGAGGGTCGGAAGGAAAGAAACTTACCCACCACTTCCAACTCCATGGACGAAACTATCTTGTTGCTAATAGCTTCATGAATGGAGAACTCGTTACCCAAGACATAAATCTTCGCACTCGGACAAGGAAGAGAACCCTCAAGAGTTGGGCTCTTGTGAGTCAACACATCTTTCCAACCCTTAGACAATGGGGTAACAGGAATCATCGACACCTTGACAACAGGCAGGACAAGAATCACGAGATCCCCAAAAGCAAACAACACATGCGAGGGCCCCAAAGACGGTGCCACATGTGTTGAAGAGAGAATCTAGGAAGAAGGGGACAGGGGTACCCCCGATGCACAGTCAACCATGCGCACAGTCAATTCAAAAGAGAGGAGCGAGAATCTTCCCTAATTGATGTTTTGTACAAGAATAATATTTCAGTTTATGTTAATATTGTTTGTGATATATTAATTATATATTTCAATTCTAATAAATTAAAAAATAGTTTTACTTTTTTATTTAATCATTTATTAACTTAATAATTTTATTCTTTATTACTAATTTTTTAAAATTATTATGCTTATTAATATTTATATTTTGATATATTTGGACTTTCCATTTAGTTTATTTTATTTTAGTTTTTAATTTAGATTTAAGTTTGAAATTTATTTTTATTATTTGTCTTTTTATGAAATTATAAATAATAATTAAAAAAGATTAGAATTAATTTAATTTATAATTATTTATCTTATTAAAACTTTAATTATTATTTTTTAATAAAAAGAGGGTAAAAACTTTATTCAATCAAGAGAGAAGTACAATGTTCAGAAAATTCATGCCCACGTAGGGCCCAAGAACAACCACAGTCACATCAAGTAACACCAAAAAAAACATCTCATATCCTCCCAAACAAGCTCTTCCAACTCCTGAGAGAGATTCATAGGAAGGTCATTCTAGTTACAACACAGATGTTATGTTAGTTGTTATACTTGTGGATGATACATTTGATATCATGATCATCTGGTTATGTTCATGTGATGACATTATGATTGACACGTGTGTGTTATGGTATATGTTGTTTCTGAGTTTTAATGAGGTTATTATGATGTAATTATTGTTTATGATATAATGATGCTCGTCAGTCTTGGTGAAGGAGATGGTGTAGCATTACTCACTCATGAGTACCCTGCTACGCTGCGACTCTTCTTCACAGTGTGTTTGTAGATATATGATGATGTGTTTAACAGTGTTGTTTTATGCAGTTTATACGTACCAGGTATTGGCTCCACCTGCTTGTCAAGTTTGAGCGTGTCCTAACCCAATGGAAATATGTTGTTTGGAGATAGTGTTAGGTCCATCATTAGCCATCGTTCTTCATTGAACGAGTATCCGTTTGTCACCCGTTGTTTTTTCATCTGGTTTCGTCGTGTTAATCTTGTTTGTGTTGTTTTGCTTGGAAATTAATTAATTTAGTTAAATGGTTTATTTGCTAATTTATTTGGTTAAATGTGATTTTATTGAGATGTCAAATTAAATGAATATAATTATGGTTTGATTTATTAAACTAGATTAAACAAGTTATTCATTTAAAAAGTGAATGTTAATTTTGTGAAAAAGTATTTAATTAAATACAATTGTTGAATTAATTGTGCAAATAGGATTTATGTGAAAAATAGATACTTTAAAAGAGGTTGTTTTCAACATGTTATAGAATTTGGATTGGAGTTGAAATCTTGAACTTGAGTAAAATGGTTAAGTTAGAACTGATTGATCAATTTTGAATGCATGATTGACAATCAATTAAGTCTTATGACTTTGAGTTAATTGAAAAGGCATTAAAAGCTTTTGTGTGTGCAATTTCATGGACAACAATTTTTTCTGAAAAGCTTTTGCACGAGGCAATTTTTTGGAAGAGTTGCTTTAATGTATTTTTGTTTCAAAAGCTTTGTGGAGAAGGATTTGTTGGATTCCAGTTGTGTTTATGGTTTGTCCTTGATGAAAAAATCCCTAATCCTTATGATTTACAATGGCACTTCTTTGATGTCTCTTGGATTTTACAGAAAGTTATTTGTTATGTTTAAATTTCAAGATGGTGATAAGAATTCTGGTTCAAGCTATGAATACTATTTCTGTGTCTGACAAAACTTGTAAGTTGGTATTCTTTGTCAGGATGGTTCTCTTTGCATTTCACAAGCTTTCACATATCGGCATGAGTATGGCAGGGTCTCCTCGATCCACTTTGAAATGTCTGAGTTGCCTATCGGCAAGACATTTCTAATGTTATGTCGATTGAATTTAACATTCTGGCAGCTTTCAATGTAACATTGTTCGTTGTCTCAGTGACAGTAGTTATATCGGCATAAGTTAAATCAGTCGGTATGTGGTCTCAGCGATATTGGTTTGTCACACCGACCGACACAGGAAAGAATCTCTATCGGCATGAGCTTGGCTGTCGAGCTGAGGTCATAGCGAAAAGGTTATTTCTCTCCGACTAATGCATGTGGATGTCTTTCGGCAGGAGTGTTGTAATCGGCATATGGTCTCTCCAAAGACATATTGTCTTACCAACTGTGTTCAAAAAGGGTCTTATCGGCAAAAGTTTTTCTTCGGTATAATGTCATAACGAACCCTGTGGGCCTCACCGATGGAAAATATTAAGGGCTCTCGGTGAAACATATTGTGTTCGATATAATATCTCTCCGACTGTGGAAAGTCATGGCAAAGGCAAATGAAAGGCTTTCGGCGAAAGGTTGGTAAAGTCTTAGCAACTCAGAGTGAATAAAGTCTTTCGGTGAAACTTAGTGTATTCTATGAAACGTCTTCCCAACAGCATTAGGTTATAGCGACAGTGTTAAAACAAGATAGAAGGCTCGTCGATAAGAAAAACCATTTGTCACAGCGACCAATGTGTATCATGTGGAGTAACGGTGAAACATGGAGCAGTCTATATAGTGTCTCCCCGACTATGTATAGTCTCGGTGACTTGGAAATGATAAAGGCCTTCGACATAGGTGTTGAATTGTCACAGCAACAGTGTGTATCGAATGTCTTTCAGAATGACAAAGTTTTTTCTCCAAGAGATCTCCCCGAAAGTTGTCTGTTACAGCGATTGTGAATGAAACTAAAAGGGCATCTCGGTAAGAAGTTTCCTCATGTCTCAGCAAAAGAATGTTTTACTATGGAAGATCATCGACGTAGCATGTTGTATTTGATATATCTTCGCTCCGACTCTGGTGGTTCTTGGCGAAAGCGACAACCATAAGGTTTTCTGGCAATGTTAGAGTTGCCTACGACATAATGTGTCATCGTTTGAATTGAAAATATTAGGGAAAACTTTTTGAGTTTATTCTCTTAAGCTGGGTATCGAACCCTAACCTGGCCGCCATCATGAATGTTTACGTTTCTGTTGTTGCTGACTTAACGACTTCTACAGAGGTCTATGGAAGGTTTGTTTGATGCGCCTCTCTGGTTGGATGCTCGATAGTGGTTGATGGAGCCATGGGAGTTACATATTTGTCTGAGAAACAATCTCACAAGTTTCAGAAGCTGGGTGAAACAACTCTTGTTTTGGTTGGTTGTTTTGTCGTTACTTCTGAAGTCTGTTACTTTTCTGGCATTTATAAATAGGAGCAGAAAACTAAGTTTTTTGTTCGACTGTTATTGTAATTCTGAGATTATCATTCTTGGGCTGTATAAAAATGTATGATAAAACTCTGCAATAAAAATCTAAATAAAAATGCAGAGATTGTAAATTTCTTTTCTATGAGGTATTTTAGGGATTCAGTTATTGAATCTTTAAGGTATTCTGTAGACGAGAAAACAAAGAGATATGTGCTTAACTGAAAACAGAGAAATCCTCTGAATCATTACTATTGTTCAAAACATAATTTGAGGGGTTGGTACTCCTTGAGATAGATATCTCTAAATGAGGGGTTGATGCTCCTTGAGTGGGTGCTCAAAAATC
This sequence comes from Sequoia sempervirens, assembly GCA_007258455.2. Classification (NCBI taxonomy): domain Eukaryota; kingdom Viridiplantae; phylum Streptophyta; class Pinopsida; order Cupressales; family Cupressaceae; genus Sequoia; species Sequoia sempervirens. Next base: position 33,161 of record VDFB02350519.1, read on the forward strand.
AGCCTATAAGACATTGTGAACAGTTGATTAAAAGATTAAGCCTGGAAGGCATTTAGGGAGTGGTTTTTATACCCCAGGAGGGTTTTCCACTCGGAAAAATATTGTGCCTCTTTGTTCTTTTCTGTTCTCTCTGGTTTATTATGCTGTTGTTGTTTCAGTTCACTGTTGAGTCATTATTTTTCTCAATTTTGTTTATGAATGATTACATTCAACTCATGAATGCTCTAATCAAAATGATATTAAGATCAAATCTGAGCTGTGTGTTTAAATATTTTAAAATTCAGTCAAATAGTTAAGACACTGATTCACCCCCCCCTCTTAGTGTCATTTTAACTCCAACAGGATTTTGGAAGGATTTGTGTACTTTAGGAAAGATAGAGTTTTTGGAATTGCTGATTTTTGCTTCGATCTTCATCAGTTTCGAGCAAAATTTTAGGTTTTCTTCTTTATTTTGGATTTTCTTGAATAAGTAACTTTTGAATATCGTTATTGCGTCTAATTTTCTTCTGGTAGAATTTCGTTTATTGAATCCCCTGCACAAACAACAAAAAATAAATTCATTGGTGATTAGTTTTTAAATAATTGAATGAAAATTTTAAAGCAATGAAAGCTATTAAAAACCTAACTATAATAATATAGGTATTACAATTGTTAATTGCTTTTTCTTGAAAGATTTCATTTAATCTTTGATATTTCGCTTTTCCATTCTTCTGATGCGTGGTATCTGTCTTTGTTAAATATGATTATGTTACTTGAAACACTACTTCTGTTATACTTAAATGTCATGCATGCATATGATGAAACTGAATTTCATAGTTTGTTTTCATTTGTGTATCTTTTAGAATTCGATAGTTTCCATTACTCTTGATCATTGTGGGATTTAAATATCTGTACCTCTTAGTCGAGGAGTTATATCCCTGAATCTTGAGGAACTCTCTTCAAACTTAATGTCAACATGTAACTTTTGAGCTAATGTCTGAAGCATTAGAATCATCCTTAATAAAGAATTCCCTCCATTGTCCCTACAACCATTTATCTTACAGATTCCTCTATCCTTTGCCTAGTAACTGGTAGATAATTAGGGTGCAAATGTCTACTTTCAGATTGTTTCATTCAACATTACCTTTAATCTCCACAAGGACATCGTTGCTATTTCAAGTAGATGGGAATGATTCACATCTCTCAGGGAAAATTCTCTTGCCTTAAAGCCAGCGTATGGAGCATTTTGAATCATTCTTATCTTAAGAATTCCCTTTTTCTCGTAGTCTTAGAACGCACATAATGGTTGCAACATGAAATGGAAGCAAGTTTTTCCGTACGGCCTACAATCCTATTATTTATCTATTCTTTTCTTATGCAAGATCTACTCGCAGTCAATAATCTTCTTGATTCTTTAATCGTTTGCCTTGCGAATTCCTTCGGGATTAGTCAGTGTCCCTTTCTTTATATGAGTGCATACTTACATTTGTATTCTTATTGACATATTTGGTTGTTTGCGAATATTGCTGGCCTTTAATATCTTTCCTTTGAGCTTACCCTGCTAGTGGCTACAACTTCTTGTAGCCTTTACTATCTGCAGTAATATGAGGTTTTCGTTGATCTTGTGCATTCTATGCTTACTGACATTGGCGTTTCCACCTTACTCCCAAGACTTGCGCTTTATTCTCTTTTCACCTCCCTATAGAGGTCGTTGGGAATATCCCATTCCCTTGTATTTTGGCTGGTAGTCTATACCATGTAATCGGCCTGTATTCTTGATTTTATCTAAATCTTTTTCCCTACAAATTTTGCACGCGCATAATTCTCTCTGTATCCTTGATTCTTTACCTATAAGATTCTTTGGGCATGTCGACGTTAGAAACATGCTTTAGTCATCTTAAAAAAAAAACTCCTCCAACGTCCTTTCTCCTGTTATCACGTGTAAACTCAAGTCGATGCCCTGTTGAGTGAGAAGATTCTCATTAGAACTCGTACTTTTGTAAACCATATGTAGATCTTTTTTGAAACTTATGCATGCTTTAATCTTCCATGGCACGTATTCTCCTTGCATGGCGCGTATTCTTTCCCTTTATCTTGGCATGGGAGTAATTTCAGTTTACTGAGACTTAGCATGCTAAACTAGTGTTTATGCTTGGGTTCTATACTATACATGCACAACTGCAACAACTAGTTTGTTTATTTAATACAATGAAAACTGAATAGCCTTAGTTTTATATATGAACATTATAATATGTGATAGTTGTGTTTATATTGTAATTAGTAATTACAATAAGTTTATAATATTTTCAAAAGGAAAGATCATAGATTCATTTAGTTATAAATCTGACGTTTATTAACGACAATGTATAAACTATTATAACTTATAGCTCTCAATGATTTAATGGTGATATATATATAATTGTAAATAACTTAATAACGGCCACATTATCCTTTGATTGAATAGATATTTCTTAAAATTTTGATTTAGATGAATATGGCTTTTAAAATTGTAAATTAATGGATTATTATTTTTAACTATTCTTTTATTTGATTCAATGCCAAGAAAGCTTTTGTGGAAGAATAATTTGTTTGCAATAAATAACTCTGAAACGAATCATTTAATTTATTTAAGTCATGAAGATTTGTTCATTGTGCATGATAGGTGATAAATATTTGTTTACATGTATGAGTGCACTTTTGTGTTATGGAGTTCATTAGTCTTCCAGAGGCTAAGGGATGAATTTGCATAGTAAAGCATATAATGCTTGTATTTTGTTGTTCAGTTGAAATAACTTGATTTGGGACTTAGCCATGCTCGTTATGTTTTCACATTGGAGGAATATGTACATTTTATAGTTTTGTCATGATTGTGATGGATACATTCATGATTTTGCTTTATGTGCATGATGGTTGTCCTATATTGTTGTCAGTAAGTTATGTTATTGCTTATAGGAAGAGTGGCTTTTGTTAGGGGCCGGAGCCCTAAGAGGTTGCCAGGGTAACCTACCGAAAGTAGTTCATCCAGTGAAAATCTAATTTAATGTACACATGGTTGGGTGATAATCATAATATAACTCAGAAAATTTGTATGCCTCACCTAGTGCCTTCATGCTTGTATAGATTAAGGGTAGGTTGAGAAGGCTTGGAATGGATTGGTCATTTACCTTGTCTTCCTGAAAGGTAATTCGACTCCACATGAGTTTGTCTAGGGGCCAGAAATCGGTAGAGACTGCCAGGGTAACACTGGATGAGGGCCGATAGTCTAGAAAGGTTCACTAGGGTAACCTAGAACAACTATGTGATGACACTCTGTCTTGAAGCATGTTTGTAGCCTCTTGTGTAGAGTTAACTATTGTATTGTGGTCGTCTCTGGAAGCATTTGTTGTGATTACTATGGTTTGATGTGGTCATGTTGTTATGTGTTTTTCAGCCATGTAGTGTAATGTCTATTCTTTGTTGTTTGTTTGCTCATTTTGTGGACCTGTCATTATCTCCTAGCACAGAGGGAGTGGACCTTTAGGTACTACACGGTTGGGAGGAAACCATGCTATTTTCTCCATTGGGTCCTCTTTCAAATGTTGTTATACTTGGATAACATTGTTCATGGAACATGTTCCCAATTCTTCATTATTTGTGATGTTGGACACTAAACGTACTCATGAATGAGGCTGGCAACGTGAAATGTTCTTCATCTTTATTGTATATTCTCTTGTTGTCTATGAGAGAACTTTTGTAATGATATTATATTGATATGAGATTTATTATAATCTCACTTGATGTAATCTAGTTATGTAACTTGACTTTATAAAGTTTATGAATTGGATCATTCATGAATATGATATGTCTTTATGTTTTATGACTTTAATATTATGACGTGATGTTATTATTTGTAAATATTTAAGTAATGTATTCTTGGAATCCTTAAAACATTGGTGTAATTGAATGACTTTAAAAAAAAAAAATTGGTAAATTTGTTCCTTTATGCTTTGTTTTATTGGATTCCTTGGCGGGGCGTTACACGCCCACCTAGGGCCCAAGAACAACCACAGTCACATCAAGTACCACCAATACATCATCTCATATCCTCTGAAACAAGCTCTTCCAACTCCTGAGAGAGACTCACAAGGTCATTCTAGTCCTCCACCTTCCAATCACCTCTCTGCTTAGACGCCCAGCGGGCCAGGCCATCAACCACCTTATTCCACTCCCGTGGGATGTGGCAAAAGGTGATAGAGTCCAACACCCCCTCCAGAGATATGATCTGCTTAACCATGACAGCTAACTACCAATGCACCTCCTCCAAATGACACTTATTCAACAAGTCAATCACAATCTGAGAATCAGACTCACAAATTATCCTCCTCCAACCAAGAGCACAGGCCCTTCTGAAAGCCACAAGAATAGCCAAAGCATCCATAAAATTATTAAAGTGTTGCCCATAATATTCTGAGAAGAGAAACACCACAGTTCCCTCACTATCCCTTCCCAAACCCCCAACACCAGCATGCCCCAGATTACCACGAGAGGACCCATAATTGGCCTTTAAGATTCCTTGGGGAGGAAGCCTTTAATGACCATCACACACAACCTTCTCTTTACTGAACTGTCCAAATCCCACTCCGGATTGACCTCTGTCACAACCATCTATCCCCAAGCATTGAACCACTCCCAAATCATCAATAGACATAGGAACCAAAAGATCACACTTAGCAGCAATAGTCTCCTAAATAACCCCCAAAACTCTCATCCAAACCTGCCCCACTCGAAGCTTCTTATCTAAAAAGATTATGTGGTTGCGCTCCAACCAAATATGCCAAATAATCAGGCTAGGACCAATTAGCCAGGAAATGTGGAGAAAAGAGGACATCACTAGGGAGCACCCCAGCTTGAGCCAGAAATCAGCTAGAGAAGAGACATGCCTGCATGGTTGACGCCAGATAGCCCACCAAGAATGCCAAATCTCAGTAATGAAAGAGCACTGAAAAAAGAGGTGAGACATATTATCATCACTATTATAGCACAAAACACATCTAGAGGGACCCTGAAAGCCACACTTTCAAAGATTCTCCTAGGTCAAGCATCTACCCCGCATCACCAACCAAGAGAAGAAGTTATGCTTGGGCCAAGAAAATTTATTCCAAATCTGTTTCCACCAAGGGACTCACTCCCCATGACAAACCCGCTTATCTAGCACATGATAGCCAACAACCATAGAAAACTTTCCTTTCTAATATGCCCCCAGGTGAATACATCATTTTCCAAAAGAGAGTTGCAAACTCGACTAGCAAGAATGCTAGCCAGCTCCCACCGATCCTCTAATAAGCCCCCAGGAGGCCATTCATGTAAATCCTTCCACTGAAAAACAATAGTTTTCCCAAGAACTTGAGGGGTTTTGAAATCCTCCACATGATTCCAACTAGCCTCAAGGAAGACCCTGCTCAAACCCTGCAAATGAGGATGAGAAACCAAAATAGGAGGATGCCCATCCCAAGAATCATACCAAAAAAGAGCTTCAGATCCTCTGTTGCAGATCCAGAATAGTCCTTATTGGACCAACTTAGCACCCCTTTTTAGAGTAACGCAAACCATAGATCCGCTACCCAATAGGCTGAAACAAGGTACATCACTACACTCCACTACCCCAAGATATTTGAGGGTAAGGATCTTAGCCCAAGTTTTCTGTTGAGTACACCACCGCCAATAAAGCTTCGCTGCCAAGGCTTGCCCATTTAAATCAGCTCGTCGTAGCCCAAGACCGCCTTCTTGTTTCGGGTGACACACATCCTCCCACTTCACCAAACTCCACTTCCTCAAGAGTAAATTTATAGACCAAAGGAATTGTCTACAAAGGCACTCAAAATCTTTGACAAAGCTAACAAGGGCATATAACAGAAAACACCTATATAATGGAAGAGCTTGGACCATAGACTTCAGAAGAGTAACTCTTCCAGCTGTAGAAAGCCATCTACAAGTCCAGTGACTAACCTTCTTACAAAAATTCTCATCACTTCCTGCCAAATTGTTTTGGAAGCGAACACACAACAATAGGAATACCAAGATACACAAAGGGAAGAGAGCCAATATGAAATTTAAGAATCTTGGAAATTTGTTGTTGAATAAGCTTAGGGTTGCTGAAGAAAAAGATAGAGGACTTACCCTCGGTAATGCTTTGTCCCAAAGCAGCCACGTAGCAATCTAAGGCTTTCCTCAAATTAATCACTTAATCCACTTTGGCTAACCCATCAGAGCCATATCATCCACAAAATGTAGATGAGACTAGGAAGGAACACCATTGCCCCAACACCACCCATGAATTAAACCTTCCTCGACATGAGATCTCAACAATCGCCCCAACCCCTCAGCCATTAGGATGAAAAGATGAGGGGACAAAGGATCTCCCTGCTGAAGACCCCTAGAAGCTCCAAAAGCTCAAAAGGCTCCCCATTGACCAACATAGAGAGGGAAGAGGAGCTGACACAACTCATAACCCAATCAATCCAAGTACTGCTAAACCCAAAAGCCTTCAAAATCTTGATTAGAAAATCCCATTTAACCTGATCATAAGCTTTCGCCATATCCAATTTTATAAACATAGCCTTCTCTCTAGATGAAGCCATAGAATGCACCGTTTCAACAACAATGACCACCCCATCCAAAATTTTCCTACCAGCCACAAAACCACTTTGCTCCTCAGAAATCAACCTGTTCAACCACGAATTTAGATGTTCTACAATCAGTTTAGTAATTACCTTGTACACCACATCACACAGGGCAATAGGTCTAAAAAGGTCTAAAGAGTTGGCACCCTCCCGCTTAGGGACAAGAGCTAAAAAGGTAGCATTCAATGCCCTAAGCATTTGCTTATTCCTATGAGACTCTTGAACCACCTCAAGAAGGTCAATCTTAATGACCTCCCAAAACTCCTGAAAGAATTCAACCGAGAATCCATCAAGTCCCAAAGCTTTACCTTTCTTCATTTGAAACACAATGACTTCCAACTCAGCCAAAGAAATAGGCTTAAGGAGAGTCTCATTCATCTCTTTAGTCACCAAAGAAGGAATACAAGCTAAGATTGTAGCTTCCTCATCACTGGTAGGGGGGCAATCATCTGAAAATAGAGAAGAAAAATACTGGACAACCTCATTTGAAATCGCAACATCATAGTAGAGAAGATCTCCCTCTTGAGACAAGAGAGAAGTGATGATATTGCTTTGTCTTCTATCCTTGACCAAATTATGAAAGAAAGAAGTATTCATGTCACCTTCCTGAAGCCAATCAATACGAGACTTTTTCTTCCAAAAGATTTCCTCCTGAAGCTCCCATTCCTCTACAACTTTCATCGTTGAAGCTTCATCTCTACACAACTCCTCAGTAAACCCCTGATCCTGAATCCTCTGAGTGACAGAGTCTAAGTGATCTTGAGCAACCCTTTTAGCCTGGAATAAATTGCCAAAGTGATGCTTATTCCAACATTTTAGCATATATTTGACATACTGAAGCCTTTTGACAAAAGAGTACATATCAGTACCAAAAGCTGGCTTCCCAGCATGCCACCAACCCAGAAGAAGATTATGGAGAGACGCGTCTCGAAGCCACATGAGTTGGAATCTGAAACACTTCTTTTTTTTAAACCTCTAGAAGAGAAAGTTGAGAATTTGATCGGCCAATGATCAGAACCCCACCAATCCAAAATCTCAGAACTAGACACCCAACTATCTCCCGCCAATCTACCTATTGTTCTAGGTAAGTAACCCGTTCATTGGTTTGATGTCCACCAAATTCAAGAAAGCCATGTTGTCTCTAAGAAGCTCTGAGGAAGGATCCAAACAAAAAGTACCCCCCCTTTTCTCCTCCAAAGAATAAATTGCATTGAAATCCCCAACAATAATCCATAAAAGAAAAGGCTCCAAAGAATGCAAATATCTAATATGCAACCACAAATTCATCTTACCCGATAATTAGTAGGAACATAGATGTTGGAAAAAAGAACTCTTTCCCCAGACTCTAGACTAATAGCAACAAAAGAGAGAGAATACCTGCAAGAAACCCACCAAATCGGGGCAACTCGACGCAGATCCCATAGACAAGCAAGACCCCCAGAGTTACCCTGAGCCCCAACACTCTGACACATACCTCTGCCCCAAATCTTATTAGCCACATTCATCCAACTCTGAATAGACAATGTAGTCTCTTGAAGGGAAACCAAATCCGAAGCGTGAACACGAATTAAATCCTAAATAGCCTTTTGTCTAGGGATGCTATTCATACCCCTTACATTCTAGGATAGCACAATCATTAGTGAGCATGGGAGAAGTGAGTATCAATAGTCCTCACCAAACCAGACTCCACCAAAGTTTCTCCAATTAATTTTACTTTTTCCTGATCCTTCTTCCTACCAACTTTCAGGGCCTTCTTAGGGAGTCCCTTTTTAAGGGGTTTCTGCTATAACCCAAGGGCTTGGGAAGAAGATTTACTCTTACCATATTCTTCAACACCTTTCTCAATAACAAGTCTAGAACCAGAAATTCCAAAACCCACAATAATATCCAACACAACAATGGAATCCTTGCACACAGGATCAAATAGAGCAAGGTCCTTATCCATTAGAGATGAAGGGCGGATCGACAGGGCCTGGTTGCAAGCCAAATCTGTTTGATCCCCCAGAGGCTCCTCACTAGTAGATCCCTCCACAACCTGCATATCAACAGGAACCCCTTCCTCCTGAACCAAGTCCTCTAAGGCATTGAACTTGTTAAAAGTTTCCTCCTATCTTTCTTTGAGAGACCTCTTTTGCCCCCTATTTTTATTTCGTTTGATAGGGGTAAAATTGTCTTTATCCACCCCTACCCCCTACAAGGGAGCTTTACCTCTATCTAACTTCTAGGTTGGTTGAGAAGACCCAATACCTAAGCCACCAATATTGACAACTCTGGGACACTTCCGCTGAAGATGACCATATTCATGACATAGCCGACAACGAAATGGTAAAGTCTCATAATCCAACTATTGAGTCCAAGAAACCGAGCCAATACTCATATTGATCGAGTCTAGTAATGGTTTGTTCAGATCTATTTCAACACACACCGGGGCATAAGAAAAAACTTTTTTAGACAGAGTTTGTTGCGAAGGCCCAATGGGCTTGCCGAGCATAAGAGCAATCATCTACAATATGTCATTTCTCTAGCATTCTAAAGGAAAGTGAGGTAGACGAACCCAAACCGAAACCCTTGAAGGGAGCTCCTCTGCAGAGTTGAAACCCGCATGCCACGGTTTGATAAAAAGGCCTACTTGATTGTAGAAATAAGGCCCACCCTCAAAAGCCCAATTTCTATTTGCAACATAGAAGAAATCCACTAAGAAAAAATTGTTGGCTGCCAGCAAAATATCAAAGTCCCCCTTCGGGTTCCAAGTCTTACGAATCTAAGTATCCAAAAAAGGAAGCGATACTTGCAACCCCATGAACTTGCAAATCAAAACATGATTACAAAAATATTCAACATCTTCTGCTATAGATTCGGGTTGAATAATCAACTTTGCTCGATCCACCAATCGTTCCAAGCAGCCATTCACTTTTCGCGGACGAAAACCACTATCACGAGACGAACCCTCTCTAAGGTTATCCATGATAGTGGAAGCAAACAATTCTTGCTAGGTAGAAGAGTTATAAAAATTTCCTCCATAAAGGACCATCAATGGTCGATCCCAATAAGGATGAAGACTACACCAAACAGGGTCAACGTACAACAATGACCAAGGAAGAAAACACTCGCAAACTCCAAAAGTTTTCTATGAAGCAAAAATGAGGCAATAAAACTCCACCCACCCGAAATACAAAAAGAAACCCTCCCAACCACATAGCACCACACACCAAGCACATGAAGAGTCCCAGATCGCACATGCACATATAGAAGACGACATGCAAGCCAGGCCTCAAAGGCCACGGGCAACCACACCTCCGCAACTAGCCGCACACGCCATCCTCCCTATTAAAACTTTAATTATTATAGAATAATTTTTTTTTGGAATTTTTTATAATTTATATAATAAAACTATTTTAAACTTAAAATATAAATTAAACTTTATAGAGTGAGATAGAGAAGATAAATTTTGATTAGTCATTTCATGCCAACAATCCAAGGATAGCACATCCTAGGGATTTATGCTCAAGGTTGCATGTCATTTGGTTAAGGATATGATAATTCACATTTAAAACCTTTTTAGTGTACCCATTGCACACTTATGAGGAAAACAAATAGAGAGAGAAAGAGATAAAATAAAGATAGAAATAGAGAGGGAGACAAAGAGATACAAAGAGATACAAAGAGAAATAGAGATACAAAAATAGAGGTATAAATATAAAAGAATAAATATGGAGAGAGGAAGAGAGATAAAGAAAGAGAGAGAAAAAGAGAGGAGAGACATAGATAGGTATAGTCACATAAAGAGAGATAGAGAGATAAAGAGAAATAGGAGACAATGATATACAGAGGTCGAGAGATCAAGAGATAAAGAGGGAAAGGGGGAGAGAGGAGGGAGATAAATAGGGATAGAAAAAAATAGTAAGGGGGGAAAGATAGGGAGAGGGAAACAGATAGAGGGAAGAAATGAGAGAAAGATGGATAGAGGAAGAGAGAAGGAAAGACAAATGTGGAGAGAAATAGCGGAGAGAGAGGAAGAGAGAGATTGAAAGAATAAAAATATATATAAATATAGAGAGGGAGACAGAAATAAAGAGATCTCTCTCTTTCTCTTCCCATATCTCTATAATATCTCCCCATATTTACTTCTCCCTACCTCTCTCTATATATATCTCCCTCTCTCCACCTCTCTCTATATAACTTCCTATTCCTATCTGTTTATCTCTCCATCTCTCCCTCTCTTTGTATCCCCCTCTTTTTATCTCTATTTCTCTCTCACTCTCTCCATTTCCATCTCCATATTCCTCTCTATCTCTCTCCCTATCTCTCTCTTTACCTCTCCTTACATCTCTTTCCCCTGTATCTTTACTACAATATATCTCTCTATCTCTCCCTATTTCTATCCACATCTCTCCCTATCACTCTTTCTTTCTATATCTCTCAACTTCTCTATCCTCTCTCCCTCCCTCTCTATCTATTTGTATACATCTCTCTATCTCTCCTCCCTCTCTATCTCTCTCTACTAATTTTCTATATCACCTCTTTTATCTCTCACTCTTGCCCCCTCTATTTCTATCATCCCATCTCCCCCTCTCTCTCTCTTATTTACTCCATCTCTCCCACTCTCTTTATATATATCCATCTCTCTACCTCTCTATATCACTTCCTATATCTTTATATTTCTCTCTCTATCTCTTTCATTGTCAATCCCTCTTTCTATATCTATCTCTCCCTCTCCCTCTTCCTCTCTCCTTTCATCTCTCCCTTTATATTTATCTTTCTCTGCCTTTGTCTTTGTCTTTGTCTCTCTCACCCCTTCTATCTTTCCCAAGTTATATTTATCTCTCTATCTCTTCTTTATATCCCTATTTTCCCTCTCTGTTTCCCTATCACTTCTCTTTCTGTACCTCTCTAATTCTCTCTCCTATGTATGTTTCTCCCCATCCATCTACCTCCCTTTCTATCTATTTATACATATATGATCTATCTCCCTCTCTATCTCTCTCCATATCTCTCTTACTCATACACGCACACTCCTTGTTTCTCTCTCCCTATCTCTAGCTCTAGCTCTATCTCCGTCTCCATATTTTTATATCCCACTATCTCTATATCATTATCTATCCATCTCTCTTTACCTCTATATATTTCCCTCTCTATATATCGCTTCCTATCTCTATCTTTTTAAATTTATATTTATCCCTCTCTCATTCTCTCCCTCTCCTCTCGATATCCCTCTCCTCCATCTCCATCTCTATCTCTAACTTCCTCTTTATCACTATCTCCTTACCCCCCTCTCTCTCTCTCTCTTCCCCCTATATTTCTCCCTCTTTCTATCCACATATCTCCCTCTCTCCCCATCTCTCTCTCTCTCCCTCCCTCTCTCTCCCTCTCTCTCTCTCTCTCTCTCTCTCTCCCTATTTCAAACATATCATGAGCCTATTGGTAATGGAGCCTTATTATCTTCTCGATTCAAAGGTTTTTTTTTAGTTGTGTTCAGATACCTATAAGTAGATGCATATTTGATTTTAAGTTATAACTTCTCCATTGAGACCCTTGTTTCACAAAAAAAATCATTTTAAAAATAGCCTAGACCAATTGACTTCATGTATACTACACAAATGTATGTAAACAATAAACCGAAAAATTACCTAATTGACCATCCACAGTTCTTTGGTGTACCCATTGCACACCAAGGTGTGATTGCTAGTTATATCTAATTTTGCTTGTTATCACAAGTTTTAGGGGACCACATGTCAGTCACACGCATTAGGGATAAAATTATTTCCATGCTTCCCCTGTGCTCTTGCGCTAGCCCTCAACATGGCACAAAATCCAACTTTCATGCTTTCCACGCGACCCATTAATTTATTGGTACATTGAACTCCATAATAAATATTGAGATAATAAAAAATCTTCACTGTAAAGATTGTGTTGATGTAAGTAGCGGCGGGAGATTTCTTTCTACTATAAATTTGAAATATATTTTATTTTATTCCAAATTAAGGCCGACCAAACCAAGAGACGCATTGATTAAGGAGACACATTGTTTTGTGGAAGAGGCCGACTTCTCATGAAAAGTCGTCTTGATGAATATATAAGCAAGGCAATTTCACTTCATTTGGTAATTCATTTATTCTCAAGACAAGTTCGCATACTTCCAGTAAGAGTTCGTATTCATACAACAGAGTGATAGTTGCTTCAAGAAGATCGATATTCATTATTGCTTGTATACTT
>VDFB02350519.1:49324-66921 GCA_007258455.2 Sequoia sempervirens
CAGAGGTTGAATATATTGCAGCATGTGTAGTAGCTCGAGTAACAGTGTGGCTTCAAAAGCTCATTGCAGGATTGTTTGGGCAATCATTGGAGCCGACTATTATTCATTGTGACAATCAAAGCTGTGTGAAGCTCTCTGTCAATCCAGTGTTTCATGACATGACAAAACATGTGGAGATCAAATATCATTACATCAAAGATATGGTGTTGAGGAAAGCAATTTTCAACTCAAGTATATTTGCACTAATGATCAGACGACTGATATTCTCACCAAGCCTCTCTCCAAAGTGAAGTTCGCACATTTTCGAGACAAGCTTGGAGTTGTGGAGAATGTTGCCCTTGTTGAAAGGGAGACTCAACATCAACAATCTTTGCTATTTGCTATATTGTATATTTCTCTAAGACGGAGAAATATGAGGTGAAAGCCCTTGTCCATCTCTGAGACGAAGATGTGGTTCTTTCCACCCATGGGAGTAGCCATGGTGGATGTCACGTTGAGAGACTCCATGACAACATAACGTTGAGAGACTCTGTGATGAATCCTTTGTTCTTGTGTTTTTCCACACATGGGAGTAGCCATGGTGGACGTCATGTTGAGAGACTCCATGACGACATCACGTTGAGTGACTCTGTGATGGGCACTTGTGCACATGTTCTTTTCCAAACATGGGAGTAGCCATGGTGGACGTCATGTTGAGTGACTCCATGACAATATCACGTTGAGTGACTCCATGATGAACTCTTTTCCACAAATGGGTGTAGCCATTGTGGGTGTCATGTTGAGAGACTCCATGACATGAATATCTGGAAAGATATCTCCCTAGCTAAGAGGGAGTGTTGATGTAAGTAGCGGCGGGAGATTTCTTTCTCCTATAAATTCGAAATATGTCTAAGAAGCCAACTTTGGTGAAGTGACGCCTCTCTTTCAAACAATATTTTTATATTTTATTTTATTCCAAATTAAGGCCGACCAAACCAAGAGACACATTGACTAAGGAGACACATTGTTTTATGGAAGAGGCCGACTTCTCATCAAAAGTCATCTTCATGAATATATAAGCAAGGAGATTTCACTTCATTTTGGTAATTCAATTATTCTCAAGACAAGTTCGCATACTTCCAGTAAGAGTTCGTATTCATACAACAGATCGATAGTTGCTTCAAAAAGATAGATATTCATTATTGCTTGTATACTTGCATCTAGAGAGGTGCTATAATCATTTCTTCAGATCGGCCTAGTGGTTGGCCAAATTGTAAAGCAAATTGCTGCTCCTTCATTCAATATATAAGTGACATTTGTGGCTGGGTTTTTCTCCCTCAAGGAGGTTTTTCCTAGGGTGTGTTGTGTTCTATTGTTTATATTTGTTTTATTTTTGCTTAATTCATTTCTGGTCCTAAAATTAACAAATTGTACATCCGTGGAAATTTAAGGGTTTGAGAGGCACATTTTTTTTAATTTTTCGGAGCTATTTCAAACTGTGCAACCCAAATTGTACGATGGTAAAATCCTTGCTTTTGTGCATTGGTGGGTCCAAGCAATATATCAATGCAATTTTTCACTTTTTTGGGAAGGTATACAAGTATGAGGATGAAGCTAATTTTGAGTATGGAAGAACTTTAGAAGATTGCTGTCTATAAACACCCCGGAATGCTTATAAAATATAATTATATATTGATTTTAATTATAATTTATGATGGGCGGGGGCCCTAGCTCGGTTGGCTAAGTAATTCTGTTGCGGCTCTGCTGGTCACGAATTCTAGTCTCCCCCCGTCCCGTGGTACCGGAGGGCGTGTCGCGCCAGCGCCGCCGGTCACGTTAAAAAGTTTACCAGGCGCATTGCAGTTTATACGCCGGTCACGTTAAAAAGTTTACCAGGCAATCAGTCATAGGGGTCGGCTACCCGATTCTCACAGCCTTTAAAAAATAAAAATAAAAAAAAATAAAAATAAAAAATAAAAATAAAAATAAAAATTATAATTTATGATAAAAATCAAAACCAAAAGCTTAATAAAATACGATTAAATAAAAACATAAAAAAAATAAAAAGGATTTTAAAAGCTTTAATAAACAGCTTGAACAAAGGGAGAAGACAAAAAAGAATGCAGATTTATGTTCCTTTTAACTGAAATTCTGAGCTCTTGCAATGGCGAGAAACAACATGGAAGTCTTAGAAATGGCCGTCTGAAACGAAAACCTTGTTTCACCCGTACGGATCCCTGCCCTCAGGTTTCTGATATCATAGGTGTGGAGAAACGATCCCATCAAAGCTTGAACCATGTGTCAATCAGACGCATCACCAACCCGATTTTTTATGCTTTTGCTTTGCTCTTGCGCTAGCCTTCCACATGGCACAAAGTTGCGCTTTCACGAACTTCATTTACACCCATAGATTAATATCAACCGCTAACTCGCCCTAGGTCATACAGAGATGACTGCAATAAAATATGGATGCATAGAACGAAAGTGAACGTCAGAAATATTTGAAGAAAGAAATAAATTGATTGTATATTAGAAGTACATTGAGCTCTGTATAAGTCACGATTAACGCCCTGTACTGTTACCTCAAAATGATAATATCTGGCCAATGTTCATTGAATTTGTAAATTACATCTGTCAATGCTTTTAAATCACTGTAAGCTAACCTAATTTTCTCACTTTTTTGCCAAATCCCAACTCTTTGCTACTTTTTCAAATTTTCTAACTTCTAAACATTTAAAAGAGGAAGGCAGAAACAAACCACCATAACAACCTGGGATGGCATAGCCAAGGCACATATAATGTTTAAAATAGCACCTCAAAGAGAATGAAGTCTCAAGAAATACAATTATTGCAGATTAGGTGCAATGAAATGGGGTTTTTAATTAGATGTTGTATTTGTAAATGCTCTGGTATACACACGCAAATGTGGAGGCGTAGGGTATTTCAAAAGTACTAACCAAGTTTGATATGAAAAGTGTTGCATTTCGCAAATGCAAATCTTCAAAGGAGTTGTGTGTGGTAAGAAGAATGTGTAGTGCATCCTTCAGTTGGCCCTCTCTACATAATGCTGTGAGATTGAGATGAGTAGTGGATGGCAATGGCATTTTATGATTGTAATTGAAGCCTGGATAATGTGCAGTGTTATTCAGTCTATGTCCACTATAATAGCATTTCCAATGTAGAATAGAAGCACAAACAAGTTGTGTGACCTTTCTGACGAAATGTCTGAAAGAAATATGGTCTCATGAAGTGCCACAATTGCAGTGTATGCAAAAACAAACTTAATAAAAGTTGCAGAAGTTTTTAAATGCAACTACAAATATAATCGATGCCATGATGAGAGCTTTGGAACAGGACACTGGTGGTTATCAAAACATTAAAGAAACATAAATTTTGTCAAATGTCTTAGTTGCAACTGCCCTAGTCAATATGCATGCAAAAGAGGAAGCATAGACAAAGCCCGTGAACTGTTTGACATAAATCTTTAAAATAAATGTGGTCTCATGGGAGTGATGGAGTATAGAGATAGGCAGGTGAAGTGTTTGACCAAATGCCTCAAGAAATGTGATCTCATGAATCATGATTGGCAGGAATATGGAGCACAGCTATTAGGTGAAAATGATGCCTCAAATAAATGTAGTCTCATGGAATGAAATGGTCACGGGAAATGCATAAATGAATTTGTTGGAAGGCTTTAAGAATATTTTGGGCAAATGCAATCAGCAGGTGTAGGGTCAAATTCCACGACCCTTACTAGCATCATCCCTGCCTATGCCAAAATGAGAGTTATGGAACATCGTATGGATGTTTGTTTGAGCATAATTAGAAGCAGATTTTTGTTAGATGTTATAGTTGCGAGTTCTTTGTAATGTAGGCGGAATGGATATGATCACAGTTTTTTTTGAAATAACTTAAAGAACTTGAAGATTCTTTGTTAGCATGCGGCAGTCAGAAATCACTCACTTTTCTGCTTTCCCCAGAATCCCTTAACATTATTGGCAACTTACAAGCTGTATCATTCTGTGCATGATCCTTCCTAGATTTTCCTCTCAAAGAAAAATGCCTTGTAAAAAGACACTTATTCAATGGATGTTATCCAAGTACACTAGACGACTGCTTGAAAATGTTGTCCCTAAACAACTGATCATTGGCAAACAAAAGAATCTCACCAGAAAAGAATTCGAGAACTAGAATGTCATCATTTGCAACTCTTCTCGACATTTTGTTTTTAGTAGAAGATTGACTCTTCGACCTGAAAGCCTTCAAAAACCCACCTTTAGATCTCATAACTCGCTCAGCTGGATAAGCCAGATTCTCTGAAACTATGTCGTCACTTTCTATACATACAGGGCATGTTGGATCATTCTTACTTGCTTCAGGTGCCATTTGCTCCAAACACTCTGCATGGTAGACATGCCCACAGAACAACACTGCAATAACAGAGAGATTACTCCTAGACAACTTATTAAATTGACATATGGCAGAAAATGGGTTACAAGTAAAGGGGATGGCTAGGATCCCCATTTCTTTAGGAACTTATTGTGTTAGGGAAACTAGCAGGATGCATGATATATTATCACAGCAAATTTGATATTTTTTACACCTAGCATATAAAGGTAAAAACAGCCCCAAATGAAGACATATGCTTTTAACTTGCACGATTCCATTGTCACATTATCACAGAAAATCTGATAGTTTTTTACAGTTCCAACATAAAATACTGAAAGAGCTGCGGCATAATCTTTAGGGTTTAGGGTTTAATTCTAATAGTGTTTTATATTAGACAGTCGATCTTCAAGGTGGTAGCACTCTCCTGTTTGATGGTAACTTAATCCTCGAATCTACTGTTGGTTTGGGAGTTGCTTTCAACGATGTTGCAGAAGCCCAGGCATTAAAACTCAATTTGCAAATTGCAGAAGAAAAAGGAATATGACAGCTCCTAGTTTATGGGTCCACTCTGAACTGCTAATCAATGAAGTCGAACTGTCTCATCATAAAAGTGTTCCTCTGCAGCACATCATTACATTTATAAACTATATCAGCAAGACTTTTATTCTAAATGACTTCCATCACATCCTAACAGCATAAAACAGCATTGTTGATAATATGGCTAATACAACAGCATTATTTGATGGTAACTTATTCCTCAAATCTGCTGCTGGTTTGGGAGTTGCTTTCAATGATGTTGCAGAAGCCTAGGCATGAAAACTCAATTTGCAACTTGCAGAAGAAAAAGGAATACGACAACTCCTAGTTTATGGGGACTCTCAACTGCTAATCAATGAAGTCAAACTGTCTCATCATAAAAGTGCTTCTCTGCAGCACATCATTACATTTATAAACTAAATCAGCTAGAATTTTATTCTAACTGACTTCCATCACATCCTAACAGCATAAAACAGCATTGTTTATAATCTGGCTAATCAAAGTGCAGGCCTTCCAGCTGATACGCTCAGCATTTGGCACAGTCAAGCCCATCATTAGTGGTTTCTTTAAGTCTTTGCCTTCTCCTTTTACTGTGTGTTGGTTTCTGTTTAATATCTGTTTTTGAGCAGCCATGTTTTGGTGGATGCAATATGAATTTTCATCCTGATTCAGTAAGCATGTGTTCTAAGAAGATTTTACAGTGGGATTTTATTTACTAGTGTGTGTTGGTACAGCATCACCTGGCTTCCTATGTTTTTTATCTTCTCTTTTCATTATGACATTAGGCTAACCAGAGTTCTGTATGAAGGTGTGTAATCTTGCTCCACTCTTCAACTGAATTGTATTTTATGTACAAATAAAACTACTTATTTGCAAACAACAAATTATTATGAAATCTTATACCGCTAAATTTATCATAAAACATGATAAAATATTGCAAAAATTTAATAATTTTAAAACAATCCCAAAATTTTGAAGTTATTTTATATTATAAAATTAAAATTTCTATGGTTAACGGGGTAGTGGTCAAATGGTAGGACCACTTTAGTCTCATGATAGAAACCAAGGTTCAATTCTCCACAACCACATCATCGTGCCAGAAGGGCATGCTGTAGTGGTAGTCCCACTCCAGAAAAAAGTGTGTGCATGTGTAGCAGGCCCATAGGTGTCGGAGAAGGACTCAACGATGGAGTGATAAGAAAGAGGAGACCCTACTAGAGGTGGTGAATGACACTGGCTAGAGCATTCAAGTTGGAAGAGCTCAGAAATGGAATGCCTGCTAAGGAATAAGCCCCCTAGGCTGTCCATGGTGTTGCATTCAAGCTAGAGGAGCTCAGAGAAGGAATGCCCATTAAGGAATAAGCCCCCTGGGCTGCCTTCAAGCTGGAGGAGTAATAACAATGGTTGTTGAGGAATAAGCCCCTAGGCCAGCCATGGAGTTGCGTTCAAGCTGGAGGAGTACTAACTGTGGCCATTAGGAAATAAGACCCCTAGGGCAATCAAGGTGCTATGTTCTAATTAGAGGTGTTATGTTTGAGCAACTGGCCAAAGTGCTTAAGCTAGTGTAACTCATAGATGCCTTGTAATTGTAGCCGTATCCCTTACTGATAGATCACTAGTTAAAGAGGTAACCCCACATAGAAATTGTATAGGATGTGGGTCCCTTGAACAAACAAACCCTCACAATTTCATGGGCACATATGCTAGAAGATCTAAACTCTCATAGTTATGCAAGAATACCAGTAGCACCTCAAGATTTCATTGCTTACAAATATAGAATAGCACTTGCATAATGGAGAAAATAATGATGCATGAGGATGACAACTTGCATCCAACTAACGATAATCAATTCCAAACAGGAAAGATTCTCTATGGCCACACTGAAAAAAGTTAACGCAAGACTAGGAAATAACGTAGCCTAACTATAAAAACTAAATGACTTGCAAGGAAACAAATGTTACAAAAACTATCCTATTGAGTTATCAAGATATTTTCAGAATATCTTGATTACAATCTTAATTTATTTCAACTTGTAAAATAGACTAAATAACTTACAAATGGAAATGTAAAATAAACTAATTAATAACTTAGAAAAATAGAAATATCCAAGGTCGAAAACTCATGCATACAAAATATACATTTAAGGTTTTAACAACCTCGCTTAAGATATAATTAAGGAATTTGAGGAAAAGGAGGAACTGAAAAACCGTATACTGCTGTCCTAAGGAGTACTTTCTTTACTCCATGTATGACACAAAGATGGACAAACTTAGGCTTTATCATTGGCTTGGTGAAGATATTTACAACTTGCTCCTATGTGTAAAAAAACTTCAAGTCAATTACCTAATAAAAAATAAGTTGTCATATGTAATGCATGTGAAACTCAATGTGTTTTGTACATTGGTGCTCCATCAAGTTGTGTGCAATGTGAGTCACACATTGATTGTCACACCAAAGTGTCCTAGGTTTCACCTACTAAACTCCACACTTGATCAAGGCTTGACAGATCCAAAGGACCTACCAGACTTCAAACTCAGTCAAAATCTAACAAATCCATAAAGCCTATTAAACTGTGCTGACAGGTCCATGGTAACCAACATTTATCAAAGAAAGAGCACTGATGACCTGCCTAGTTCTTTCTAGTAATAAAACCGAAGAAATGAGATTGAGAGAAACTGGCATACTCTTTATGGAGGGATCATTGAAATAAACAGATATAGAGACTTATTATTACAACCACCTAATTAAAGAGCTACAACCACTTAACGACAGCCTTATGAATTACCTACAACAACTAACCCATTACTTATTACATACAAGTGTAAACATACAGTTTATTATATCATTACCCTAATATTCTAATACTTCCCTTAATGTCTCAACTTGAAGGATCGGAAGGTTTAGTCATTCAATTATAATATAGCTCTTAAGATGTGTAGAAATGGGAAGAAATATCTATCTACACAAGCAACCTTCATGACAGAAAGAACTTGAGTAAGATATCCATAAAGAACAAAATGAACATGCTCTGCTACAAAATTATCAATCAGTTTGCCTATCCTCTGAGGTTGTGCATTTGATTTTGGAAAGTCTTCATTGCATTCACTTACGATATACCACTTGGCCCTCCGAAACACCAAAGGCAAATGCCACAAAGACAAAGTCTTGACTAGAAACGAACTGTTTAAGGTTGAACCTCAAGCCAAAATGGAGACACCTTCAATTTTGCATTGTTGATTTACAAGTGGAGAAGAACCATCGAAAGGCTAATGCATTGGAATGTTGCATGAACTAAAAATTATATATGTGACTAGCAACATGTACTATCTTTTGTACTAACCTCCTTACGCTTATGACCGGACCAAGTTTTCTCCAATGTAGCATTTAAAGCAAGATCAACAAGTTTGTATAAGCCTTTGTATACACCACCTAGCTTAATGCCTAGAACAATTATTTTCTCCTATTTTACATCAAACACAATGTACTCTATCCCCCAATATTGAACTAAAATATTAAAATTTTCTACATTATAGCTAATAGAGAGTAATTTTTTATTCAAACCTAGAATATACCTAACATCTTCGACTCAAAATTTGATGCTATCATTGAGTACAATTCTTGCATCCCTGGTCCCTTTAATTATATGGGGCTTGCCATCACCAAGTGAAACAAAAACCCTATTACTATCATTGGCAATAAACATGACATTTCTTTTTGAAATGTGAAATGTATAGATGTGCTTGAATCAAAGAACCAACAAGTACTTTTAGCACTATCTAAGAAGGCCATCAATGCAAACTCCTCATCATGGTCTTCCTTAGCTGCAGCCACCACATAGGCTTCATTATGTGGTTTGTGGAATAGGTCATACTGTATTATCCTACAATCTTTCATAATGTGCCCAATCTTCTAACAATAGAACCATTATACCTTTCTCCATCATTGTGAAGTGGAAGGAGAACAATAGTTTGTACCTTGAAACCATGCAACAAGTGCTTTTTCTGAATTCCTAGGAGTTACTTCACTCATCCATTCTCGTTGACAATCCTTCTACAACAAATATAAACTAACCTTGTTAAAGGTCAAAGTTTGGCTCTCTCTTTCAAACACTCCACAAAAGTCTTAATGGGGCAGACTGTTGATGATCAAAGCAAAGTTATATCTTCCTCATCCACTAGTTTGTTGACAGCAATAAACTGGTCTTTAAGATCTTTGAGCTTTAGAAGATGGTCAACAAAGACCCACCTTCATTCAATTTAGTAGAAAACAACATTATTTTCAATACAAGAACCAACCTTTTTCAAAAGTTTGGTACTTATCTTTCAAAGCACCCCACCATGAACTAGCAGACATAGCACATGAACTTTGGCAATTAAATCATCGAACACAAATAATTTGAGCAATAACAAGGCCTCCCTGTGACATTTTGTCAAAGTTATCCAAACTGTTGGCTGGCCTAATTTCAATGCCTCTACTTATTAAAATTTTGACCATTCAACTTACGATTATCTGGCAAAACAAGATTTTGAATATTGGTTGTTGCACAATAGGGATATAAGAACACATAAGATTCAAACTCTAACAACCCTTTCAATTTGACCTTGAAAATAAACTTTTCCCAAAATTTTAAAAGTACATACATAAAATAACACTCAAAATTTTACACAAAAACCAGATAACACACTGATACCTGATTTGCCTGCCCACCATCCCATCTCACACATAAAAGCTCTCGTGATTTTCTGTGAAGTATTTGAATTCCCTTTCTTCTCCCTGCAACCCAAGATCTCACACGATCATCAAACCTCATGACCAGCAATCTTCACGGGTCTGCTGCACCCTAAACATGCTCTATAACTTCTTGCTTGTGGCATGTTGACTAATAAATGTGTTGCAGGACCTTGCCATTGCTCATGGTTTTTAGGATTTTCTACACGTAACTCAATGCAACTTTGGCAAAACAAATCCTTGAGCCTTTTGACCTCTTCTTTGACTTACCACATTTGAATTGTGTACAAATCGGTTTTATGCCCCACGAACTAAGTTTCCTCAACACAGTCCTACTCTCATAGCAATGTTGGTAAAACCGAAGAAATGGGATTGAGAAAGCATTGAAATATATAGATTCAAAAACTTATTCTTACAACCAGCTCCTTAAAGAGCTACAACCACCTTAAAATAAACCTATAATAACCTACAACAACTAACCCATTAAACTTCCTCAACACAATCTGACTTTCATACCAATGTTAATAAAACCACAAGAATAAGATTGAGATAAATTCGCATACTCCTCATGGAAAGCATTGAAATATATAGATTCAGAAACTTATTGTAACAACCACCTCATTAAAGAGCTACAACCACCTTACAATAACCTTAGTAATGCCCTATAACAACTAGCCCATTATTTATTACATACAAGTGTAACATACACTTTATTATATCATTACCCTAATATAATACTTGCTGCTCCAAGTAACTTGTTCTGAATCAAGGTGATAAACATATCCTACAGTGCAATCATTGATATCATCGCCAAATCTAAGTCAACGTGTCCTACTAAAGCTGCTTTCCCCAGAAATTATAATAATATCAAACTGATGTATACCTCTCATGTACCAAAGGATATGCTTGGCTGCTTGCCAATGGCACCCATGAAGCTCCTGCATGAACCAACAGATGAGGGACTATAGCAAAGTCTTAGTCTGGCCAGTGGCAAATCGAGTATAGAAGGCCACCAACCAATTACCTGTAAAATGTAGTATCACTGGGTTGAACAATGTGTTGACAACTTAGCTCCAAACTGAAACAGAGTAAGATAGGTTTACAGTTAAGCATGCCAAATAGTTGAAGTAAGACCAACACATACTGGGCTGAGAGATATTGATCCTATCCTGAACCAGTCAGTTGCTGACCAATGAAGTAATGAAGAAGGCCCGATTAAGTCATCTCAAACCACTGCACATGACTTGACTTCACATCCTTAAACCATAAAAGTGCAGCTACCAGTGACAATCAAATCAACATAAAGAACAAAGATCAAAAGATTGACTTCTAGCTTCTTAGTGTAAGCTATCAGATCTTATGGCACCTAGAAAAAGGGTAGAGATGTCACTGTGGAGAAGTTGAAGCTGCATTGCTGCCCTCAAGCCTTTCCCTTTACAAACCTATTTGAAGCATGCTCCCCAAGACACCACCTCCGTAAACAGCATCTTCAAAGATAACAAGTGGGAGAATGTAACCATGTCCTGCTCACATAATTGTCTCAGATAGTGGTAGTTCAAATGGCCATACCGCTCATGCCATAACTTTCTCAAATCATCTGAATATGCCCAAAGAACATGGGATGAAGTCTTAAAGTACAAAGGCATCAAACTTGTAAAGCCTTTGCATCACAATCCGCTCACCCAGTAGCAACTTAGGACTTTTATGCATCAAACTTCTTTTCGCCAAGTGAGTGATCTGGTAAGATTGATAACAATAACATGGACAACTCTGGAATACATAGAATAATATGTATCTCTCCATCTGTACTTCAATTCATCCTAACCCCTTAACCTTTAAATGGGACGCATTTCCCAAAAAGATCTTATTTTGATTATACATACTAAGTGAATTGAACATAAATTCATTTTGGGCCATGTGATGGGAAGCCCAAGTTAATGATCCACAAAGATCTTTTGAATACACATACTAAGTGAATTGAATTTAAATTCATCTTCAGCTACGTGATGGGAAGCCCCTGAGTTAATGACCCCCTTCGAGGTGACTTGGACCATGTACCATTAAGGCAAAATCTGTTTCTATAAGAGCTTGGAAGATTTGATAACCGCTATGGAGAAGCACAACATCAAATTTGATGCTTCCTTATCTATTTTGATGAGTCAAAAGGTGAAGGCCAAGCTTTGATACCATGAAAAGATGTCCATCTCTTAACAATATGCACATATAGTTGCTGATCTAGACTTAGAAAACAATACCTACCAGAGATAAATTGGCAGCAGAGTAGTCTAATCACCATAAGGCATAATTAAAAGTTATGCAAGAATTCCAACACCACCTAAAAATCTTGTTACCTAAAATATGCAATAACACTTGCATATATAAATAATATAAAGAGTGGAAGAGGTTGACAACTCATATCCGACTAATCAATTCCAAATGAGAAAAAACCTCTTAAGGCAATCTTAAACAAAGCTAAATGAAGAATACAAAATAAAGCAGTCTGACTTAGAAAAGGTAAAATACCCAAAAATGGTTACTAATCATCCATATACTAGCTTGCGTCCATTTTTGGCTGGCCAATGAAAAGGTAAAAATATGAACTATATTATAGGTGTCTCAATTCATAATGCTGAATACAACATGAAGCCTGATCATAGGTGGGCCTCTTTGAAAGGATTGCCAACTTCCAAGACTAGAGTGCTGGTTTTAACCTCTTAAACAGTGGTGAGCGCTAGATCCTAAAATGTAATCTAACAATTCTCAATCATTGACTTTAATATATTAGTCCCTCATAGCATTAACCTGCCATTCAATGAAAAACAGTGGAAGCTCTAATTACAAACATGTAGGTTTCAAAAATGACAAAATTAAAGTAGATTAAAAAACCTGTGACAACTCAGCGGCTCGAATCCATTCATCACGCGGTCAATCGTTGCGGCAACACAATGACCGATTTATAATAAAAAACAAATGGCATTAACAACAGACATTAACTACACTGGATCACAAGCGGATTGAAAGCAATCCATGTGAGCAGCCATTTCCACCTGACTTGAATAATTTATTTTGCTTGACAACTAAAACAAAGTCGGCAAAATTCTCAAGAGCCACAAACAACTGCTGTACGGACGGTGTACGTGCACTCGAAGCTCTCTGGAATGAACGACGTTGTCCAGTTAGTGAAACAGAAATGACAATACTTGCATGAAAACAAACAATGTAACAACCTCGTGAAAATTAATTGAGATTACCGTGGCCAAAAAGGTAAGCGCCTCGAATTTTAAGAATCTCGTGAACAAACTCCAACTATGAAGGCATTTATAAAGGGAGGCGCCACCACAATCCCAACTCGCCACCATCATCCACAGCTGAAACAGAAACGAGAAGCGAAGGCTGGGAGGGTCACCGGGTGGGAGAAGAAGGCTGAAAAACAAAGGAAAACAAAAAAAGATTAGCTGAAACAGAAAAGATTAGCAGAATGGACGAGGCCGTCAGCAAAGGAAAACAAAAGCAATCGGGCTTGGCCCTGCTTCTGCCCACAGAAAAGGTAATAGATATAAGTGAGAATGGGCGCAGTATCGAGCAGGGCTCTACCTCGGGCCCAGAAATGGGCAACACGGAGAACTTAAAAGAGCCCGTGGATGCCCTAAAAAGAGCAGTGACTCAGAAAGCGTTCTCATACTCAGCCCATCTGGCAAACCTTCTTCCCACCGGCACCCTCCTGGCCTTTCAGATTATGGTCCCCATATTTTCCAACGACGGAGACTGCAGCGACGGGAGACGCTACATGACCGCAGCGCTCCTCATTGGGTTCGGCCTTGCCTGCTTCATGGTGTCTTTCACGGACAGCTTCAAGGGCTCTGATGGAAAAATCTACTACGGCTTGACTACTCCCAGAGGCTTGTGGACCTTCCAGTATGTTACTGTGGCGGTGCCCGATTCTGGCCAATATAAGCTTAGTGTTGTGGACTTTGTTCATGCAATTATGTCTCTCTTGGTGTTTATTACAGTTGCTTTGTTTAATGAGAATGTGGTGAAGTGTTTTTGGCCTCACCAGGGAGAGGATGCCAAGCAGGTGCTGCGTACGCTTCCCATTGGGATTGGATTTTTCGCCAGCGTGCTCTTTGTTGTCTTTCCCACGACCCGCCATGGAATTGGATACCCTGTCACCAATTAGTTTTGCTTGTTTTGATCGACATCAGTAGGATGAATTCAGGTTCTGGTTTAAGTCAGTAGTTTGTTTATATTTAAGCTGGATTATTCCCATTACAGACCTGGTTTTTTCATTTGTTTTTATGCTGGATTTACCCCTTACAAGCCTGGGGTATTAGTTTATATTTGAGATGGATTATGTACCCTTAAAAGCGCGGGGTATTTGTCCACAATATACAGTAGATGTTTTCCACCATAGAGCTCCACCTGACATTCTCATAGCTTTGAATGCATGAGAGTGTAGTTGATTGAAGTATTTGGATTGGTTTGATTATAGAATGGATATTAAGAGTGTCCTACAAGTTCTTGTGAGAATTGCAGGAAACTACAAAACCTTTGTTCTAAGTTTTTTGGGTTCATTGTATTTTAGTAGTTTGAATTCCTTTTGGTAAAGAAGTTGATTGATTATATCAAAATCTTAATGAATTACTCTTATCTTATGGTTTGCCTTTCATGTGCTTGAAATGCTAGAATTATATGGATTTTTAAAGTTCTATTTTCAATGTCAATTATTTAAAAATATTAATAGTATTTTAGTTTTGATTTTATTTTCAAAAGATATAATGATAAACAAATTTAATTTATGAATAAGAGTTTGGATTAGAATAAGAGATGTAAAACTAATTATGAAATTATAATAAATTTAATTTAATATATAGATTGAAATTTTGATGAAAGAATGTCATGATGATGTTAAGAATTAATTTATTAATGTGCAAAAAATATGGTCTTGTTAAGATGGATGTCTCATAATATGTAAATTGATTATATCTTGTCATGTTTTAAATTTGTGTCTCCAAGAAATGACTAATATGTAGAATTAAATATGACCCTCATGATATATGACATTTACATTTACAATACTAGCAATAAGAAAATGCATAAGATTAGAAACAATAAAAGAGATGTTTGTAGATTAAGATATCATAATATCCAAAATATGAAGATATAGAAAAAACCCTTGAGGTAGAGCAACATTGTACAATAATCCTTATATAATAAGGAAATACACACTATATCTCCAAGATATCCCAAACATAATACCATACTTGTCATATATTAATGCAGTTTAAAACTGAGAGCCTTATCAAGCAATCGATTTTAGTAGCCTACCACAAAGTTTGCTGCCACAATAAAGGAAATTCAATAAGATAAAAATATTCAAAATCATAATTGAATTAAAAGTTTTATTCATATGCAATGTCCAATTTGATCATATGTACAACATAATTCAAATAATTAGCATATTCTTCTTCAATTACAATCTTCCTTTCTAGATGCAATTAGAGGAATATTTAATTCTTACCACCAACCAACCAACTCTTCCTTCTCTCCAATGATGAACCAGCCTCTTCTTAGAATGGCAACCACCCCCTCAAACTATATCAATTTTAGATTAAATACCTTTCATAGAAAGAAGTTGAACTACTGGAACTTAACAACTAAGGTCATTAATCTCAAACCACCATGAGTCATCATTTAAAAGGTCCTTAAAAACTTTTTAAAAAGTATTCAAGGCTTTTTTGATGCTTTAACACCTCTTAGGAACTCTATTGACAATTTGTAGTTACCTTTGAAGGTATCCAATTGCTTTAATAATTAGTCTTTTCCAATGTCAAAGATTTGTTAGGAATCCAGTGTTATGCCCTACATACACACTTATTTCTTTTGGCTAAAAATGGAGGTTCCCAATTTTATCTTTTACTTTGTTGTTGCTTCATTTTCTATTTTGGCCTTTCTTTTGTTTTGGTCTTGGGAGTTTCTTTGTTTTCCTAGGTTATTTTTGGTCTTTGTTGTTGTTTCGATTCTCGAAGGATTTCAAACTTTTTATTCGTAAATTCCAACTCCCTTTCTGGACTTTGATCCCATCTCGTGTTTTCTTTGTTGTTTCGAGAATTGAAGGATTTCAAGCCTTTTGTCCAAAAGTTCAACCTCATGGATCCTTGATTCTACTTGTGTCTTTGTTGTTTTATCCTGAAGGATTTTGGACTTTGTCCAAAGTCCAAATCCCTTTCCTCGAAGCTTTTGACCCTCGAATTTGTTTTCTCCTGTTGGGCATTAGATTCAAATTGTCTTTGCATCTTGGGATTTTATCTCTATAATAACCAATTTGCTTCTCCACTTTTGTCTTTGTTTAGTTTTTCCTCCATGGGTTCAATTGAGCTTAGAGTCTCCGAATCTTTGGACCATTTTTCATTTTTTAGGTTGCAATTCGTGGTTCACCCTTACAATCTTTGCTCCACCTATTGTATTAATGACAAAGTTTTCATTCATATGTGCAGTGTTTTATGCATGAACATTAATTAATATAAAAGTAAATTGATCCTCGACCACTTAGAAAAATCACAAAACTAATCACACTTCTTTACTCTTTTCAAAGCTGGAACGGATCATTGTTTCTCATCCATCAGTAGCTTGGTGTCCATCTTTGGTTGTGTTCAGGTCGGTAGTATCTTTATCCTCTTGGTTCTTGTTTTTGTTCTTTCTGCTCTTTGTTTATGGTTTGATTTTACTTCTTACTTGTTTTGTTTGTTGCTTTAGTTTTTGGGTTTGGGTCTCTAGCTCGGTTCTTTGTTCATGCCCTTGTTTTTTCCTATGCCCTAGATTTTAAGATTTTCCCTTTTGGTGTCTATGGTCTCCCTTGGAGCTCGGATCTCCTTCTACCTTTGGTTCCTTGTTTTTTGAATGTTCAAATTCATTAAGGTATTAGTTTAATTTGTAGATTAGGGCTATTTGGGAGGTCATTAGGGATTTTAGATCCTGATTGGTCTTGTGGAACATAAATTTTAAAGTCCCAAATCCTTTGGTAGTTTCGATCCCCACCAATAAGTTTCATGGTTTTAAAAGATCCAATCTTGGTTTCCAACCCTAATCGCATATGTGTTGGCCTCATGTCCCTCCAAGTTTTCAAACCCTAACATGATATATCTACAAAATATCTAAATCTTGAATCCATTCTTGAATCCAAAACCCATAGCTAAGAGTCCTAGCAGAGTTTCAAACCTTGATTTAAGGCCACTCCTTAAAGTATGTTGCTGCAGAATCTTTGATGTCTATTTAGAGTTGAAAACCCCAATTAGACATTTTGAATAAATTTTGGTATTTGATTTTAATCCTGATCCCTGATAGTGCAATATATAATCCTTATGACATTGTTACTCTCAATTGGGCTTCCACTCAAAAGGTCCCAAAAGACCTATGTTTTCCCATAGTTCTACTTCATGACTTGTAATATATGATGTTTATTCATAGTTTTAAACCTTAATCATACACCTCAAGTAAAGGTCCTTAGTCTACTTCTGGACCTGATTCTCACAAATAGTCTAAAGGTAGGTAATTTCTTAGGTTCTAGTGGAGTTATTGAACCTACTGAGACTACTGATCTTAAATGTGCTGTGGCTAGGATTCTAATCTTGTCCTAATTCAAATTCTCGTCAATTTAAAAGAATTGTAGTAAAATCCAAATATATGCTTATTATGTTTCATCTCTGTTAAAGGTATTTTAAATGTTCGATTTCAGTGAATATTCTACTGGAGAAGAGGTATCTAGAGAAGAGAGGATAGAGAGAAAATAGAAGAGATCCAAAGCTGACAAGCTTCCCATTGCCATGAAGTATAAGTTCCAACATAGTGTGTCCATATTCACTTCTAAAGTGATGAAGATCATAAATATAGAATTAGGCCATATTAACATGCAAGCATTCATATGTGGTGTATTTGGTAGCTAGGGTTCGAAATTTACTAGGATTGAC
>VDFB02350520.1:0-11585 GCA_007258455.2 Sequoia sempervirens
CCTCCCAACTACCAAAGCAACAACTTGTAACAGTAGCCACCCCAAGGGTGGAAGGTACAAACCATACCTCAAACCCACACAATCAAGGTTTAGCGGATCTTAAGACCCCAACCACCATATAACAACAAAGCCCATCAAAACCCCTTGGAAGAACCATCCAACAACATGACTGTAACTCAAAGCATCCAAATATGATCCAAGAACAACAAAAGCACAAATGGAGTAGAGATCCCTCATCAACCAGCTTGCCACCCCCTTCTATAGGAGACATTAAAACTGGAAAGTGGAACCTCCCAAATAGCAACACTTTTAATACACCAACCCTTGATAATAAGAAATTATAGCACAACAAAACTCCCATTCACTATAGGGGAATGAAAGAGCCCAACAAGACTTTGAAGAACCAATAACCTCCAACAACACCACCCTTTATGGAACACCAACTCAGGCTCCACCTCAATAGGAGCGATCTCCCCTATAAAAGAGAGGATGAAGTGGGAACCTAGACCACAAGTGCCACCAATCTCCTTCACACATGGCCACCACCTCAAAAGGAGCCAATAGAAGGAAAGGGAGCTTCCTACCATGACTAAAACAACCAACTTTGCCTCAAAAGGAGAGGGCTCCACCTCTAAAGGAGCAGTCTCCCCCTCCATAGGAGACTTCCACAGTAGAAACCAACAAGAAGTCGACACACCCATAGAAAAATTTTTAACCTCACCCCTATAAAAGAGAGGATGAAGGGGGAACCTAGACCACAAGTGCCACCAATCTCCTTCACACATGGCCACCACCTCAAAAGGAGCCAATAGAAGGAAAGGGAGCTTCCTACCATGACTACAACAACCAATTTTGCCTCAAAAAGAGAGGGCTCCACCTCTAAAGGAGCAGTCTCCCCCTCCATAGGAGACCTCCATAGTAGAAACCAACAGGAATTTGACACACCCATAGAAAAATTTGTAACCTCACCCCATGGTAGCCTGGACAACTGGTACAAGAAGGAAGCAAAAAGAAGCACCACGTACCAAAGTCAAGAAAACAAACATCCAAAGTCAAGAAAACAAACATCCATGAGCCATCAAGAAGAACCAATGGAGCAACTCCAACCAACCTAAGGCCATAACAAGAGTAGAAGCGACCACCAAGGAGAAAGAACACCCAAGCAAAAACTTCACATACAACAAAGGAAGAATACAAAACCACCTCAACGAAGAAATCTCAAAACTCTACACCACACAACCATCAAAAGTTATCCAAGGGAGGTCAAAGGGCAGTGAAAGCCTCAGGAAAACAATCCAACACTGTACCAAAACCAGAAGCCAGGAAAACTTTAGCCAAACCATAAGAACAAGCACCTTCACAAGGCAAACAAACTGCCAAGATAAAGAGAGGCTCAGTTCCCCAGCAGCAGAATGAGGTAGCCAAAACCCCAATAGACTACAAACAACATCATCATCTGCAGTGAGCCACAAAAGTACAATGTCCACATTAGAAACCAAATCACCATCAACAACTTCCTCAAGTTCCAAACCACCTCCACAATTCCCCTTCCCGCCCAAACACTCTGTTTCACAATTTGAAATTATTCCTCTATGATCTTCATAGATAACAATAAAAACCAAAGCATACACGACAACATGTCCATAGCTTTGATTTTGTTATCATATTCATGATTATTAAATTTACCTTACTATGATGTTATTATTTGAACATTGAATACTTGCCTTGATCATATAGTGGCATACATTTCCTTTAGAGCTTACGCATTGAGCATGGCCTCTTAGATTTACCTCTTAATCTTGTATTGCCTTATCACATTTTTTGAGTTATTACACGAGAAACATGGGCACAATTCCTTTTACAGTATATGCTTCACTTGCTATATCTCTACATTGGGGAAATCATGAATTCCATTATTATATTCAAATATTTCCTTTTCATATCCTTACAATAGGGGTATCATTCATTTCCCCAATTCCATGTGCAAATCTATCAATTGCCTTATCATCATTTTAGAGCCACACCTATTTTAGTGAGGGAAAATTATCCTTCCCACTCATCTCTTATGACATCATTACATATATCCTTTTCACATTTGGGGAAGCATGTATTCCCTCTTCATCAGTATCTTGACATCAAATTCCTAGACCTACATCACCACTAGGGACCTATTTCCTCACCTCTATCAATGGAGCATGCACCTATATTATAATGGCACCCATGCACAAGTAACACACTATTTAGTATTTTTTACTGCTAGCCACAAAGGATTCATGTTCAACTCATATGTGCTTTCCATGTTTTATTGTGTTACACTTAATTATCACTTATATTTCATGTGTTATTAATTAAACTTGCACATGCACAATGTAGGATTGTGCTTGTTCCATTTACACATGCCCATGCACCAATCTTGCCCTATTTAAATAATAAACATGAAATAACCCCCATCATAAATACCCTAAAATGATATTATAAATGCACAAATGTTTCCCACACCTAAGGTTTGCCTACCACCCATCACCCATTTTAGAGCCAAATCTATTTTAGTGAGGGAAATTTATCCTTCCCACACATATTTTATGATATCATTGTGTATATTCTTTTAACATTTGTGGGAAAGCATGCATTCCCTCTTCATCAGTATCTTGACATCAAATTCCTAGACCTACATCACCACTAGGGACTTATTGCCTCACCTATACCAATGGCGCATGCACCTATATTATAGCATTATATACCTACATAGGTGTTTTTGACCACACCACCATTAATATTTTCCCATGCTAGGGTAAACCTTCTACCTTGAACACTTAATTATTACACTTAGATTTCATGTGTTATTAATTAAACAAGTGCACATACACAATGTACGATTGTGCTTGTTTTGTTCACACATGCCCATGCACCAACCTCACCCTATTTAAATAATAGAAATGAAATAAAACCCATCATAAATTCCCTAAAATGATACTATAAATGCACAAATGTTTCCCACACTTGAGGCTTTCCTAAGACCCATCACCCATTTTTAACCCTAAGCCCTATTTCTCCTATCAAAATCCCATCTAGGCTCCATAACCATACTTTCCCTCTTGAATGGGCATCCACACCTTATATATATTCATAATTTATCCTCTTAGTGGTTGGGGAGATTTACTACTTTCAAGACTATCATATATTGGACTGCCTCTTTGGACTGTCATATATATTGGATTGTCATATATTGGACTACACTTTTGAGTTCAATGAACTTTTCATGGTACTTGTATAGATCTTTATACACGTGCCCTTGCATTTGTCTTCTCTTTGTTTGTCATATTTAAACATAGAGCCTATCACTATCATCTTATTATCTATGATCCTAGATGACTTTAATGACTTCATCCAACTTCTAAGCTTTGTCTTGTGATGTTCACTGTCTTGTAGACTACCCAAATTTTCCAATGTATACATCATGATTACAAAATAACATTTGTGACTACCCAAACCTCCTACCATGGTCATGCCTTATGGTAGTGTATGACATTGTACATCTTAATTATATATGATTAATTTTAGATTTATGTATGAGATTGTACATCCTAATTTTATGATTACATTCATATTTGTGCATGAGATTGCTTTACTTTGTAGTACCATGATGGAACTAGTCTTTATCTCT
This sequence comes from Sequoia sempervirens, assembly GCA_007258455.2. Taxonomy (NCBI): domain Eukaryota; kingdom Viridiplantae; phylum Streptophyta; class Pinopsida; order Cupressales; family Cupressaceae; genus Sequoia; species Sequoia sempervirens. Next base: position 3,665 of record VDFB02350520.1, read on the forward strand.
TTCTCATGATATAGATAGAATTTTTCATCATGTCGAGGAAATGATCAAAGACTCTAACACTGGATGAGCGTGAAGCTAAGAATGTAAAGAAAAGATAAGGAATGAGGCAACTTCGTGAAAGTAGGAAATTGAACACCATAGAAGAAGACATTCCAATTCAAGAGGAACATGAACCATCCACCCTATGCAAGAGAGATAGAATTGGTACGAAAAAGGCAACAAATGCAAAACCTTTGTGCAATGAGAAATTTGAATCTCTTATTTGGAGGTATGTCATCTACTGCAAGTCAAGATGGAAGCACACCATTTACCACATCTCAACTTGAAAGTACATCATCAATCACATGTGAAGATGGGGGTACACCATCTTTCCCATCTAAACTTCAAGGTACGCCATCATTTTCATATATGATTGAAGGTATGTCATATATCCCATCTCATTTAAATATTGATGAAATTCCTAATGTTGAGGCAAATTTACCTTTGAGAACACCTCGTAGAGTTTTTCATAGAAATCCTAAGTTTTTTATTGATATTGATGAGAATATTTTACAACTGATGGTTGATAAGATTCCAAATTGTACTTGTAAAAGATATGTTAATAAGATTTGGAGATTGTTTTTAAAAAATTAAATGAAACTGGAAGATGTCAATTATTTGTTGAAATGATGAGAAATATAAATTTAGGTCTATTATGAAGATTCTTGGGCTAAGAATATTAGAAGCTTCGACTGAAAAATCTATTGTTAAGAATATAATGAGTGCATATGAGAGTGTGGGTTCCACCTGAAAGGAAACTTGCAGCCATCTAATGACAATTTCCACATAACCTAAAAGAGAAATCAACACAAATAAGACCTCAGAATCCATATGCAAGAGAATAGACAACATATCCATCAAAAGATGACACAAGATATACCTTGGGAAAACCCTCAAGATGGAAAAACCTAGACTCCAAAAGCATCTATGACTCATGTATTATTCAACAATAAACATTACAATACATCTTTAGAGCCTCCATGAACACCTCTAAAACAAAAATCATCCTCAATGCATCCTCCATGTGTTCAAGCATGTAACCACACATCCCATGCCATGCTTCACATATGCACTCTTCAGAAGAAGACTCAAAACTCCAACTAGCCAACCTTATACAACTCCCCTTGTGTTTTATTTTATAGAAATAAGCTCACACAAAACCACCAAGTGGTATTACATAAAACCATGTGACTAAAACCATGAGATTACAAAACCATGACCCCACATTTAATATTGGATACTTTATTAAATTGTTTTCCCCAATATTAAATAAATACATTTTTACAACTTACATATTTATGAATGTTACATACAACATAAAGTGGTCCCAAGAATGTTAACTCCTAGTGATGCACGTACTTCTAGATTCCCCTAGGTGCACCACACACATAACAATAAATTAAACATTATAAACATTATGCAAGGTGTACAACACCTAATTCCTAACATTCTCCCACTTTTTGTATACATTGCATAATGGGTAACAAGTAACCTCAAAACATGAACAAGGGAAAAATCCCTATAGCCACATATACCATAAAGGAATCAAAGTGCTCCATGTGCTCCATCAAAATACCTATAACAAGAATCAAGGTGACCACCATCCCAAGCATGAATACTCTCATCCTCCATCATGCCAATGCACAAAGATAAGAAGCCATTCAAAGAGAAGCCACACAATCTGTCACATCAAAGCATAAGCCCTGCCTCAACTGATATCCCAAACACAAATACTCAATTCAAAGGTATCAATTTATGCACTAGTAGCTATCAATATACATTAACCATGGCTGAAATAACACCCAAAACAAGTGCTAACACATCCAACTATCCATAGCTCCAAGGTATAAAAAACATAGTAAACTCATGTCATCAACATATACACCCATAAACAACAATCACATGCTCCATGTGTAAACCTGTCAATAAAGAACATACACATCTAGGAACTCCCATTGCATGGGTAATGAAAATATGAAAATGATCAAGGCATACCAAGTCTACCAATAGTATCACATAGAAGGTGTTAACAACATCATGTAGTTCACCAAGAAACATCCACAATGATATTGTCATGCCCCAAAAATTTACACAACCACCAATTTTTTTTTTAATAAATATGTATAAACACTAATAATTATCAATGACACATCCCTCGTTAATGAGGTTCTAGGTGTTCATCCTACTGGGGCCTCGAGGGAGGGAGTGGTTTGGATGGCGCCTAAGGAAGGAGGGTGAAAGTGAACTTTGATGGGGTGGCAAGAGGTAATCTAGGTGAGAGTGGGGCAGGCTATGTGATCAAAGATCACAAAGGGGAGAGAATTATGGATAAATCTACATATTTTGGGATCGGTACAAACAATGAGGTAGATTTTTGGGCTGCTCTAATTGGTCTCCAATATATTAAACAAAAAATCTATGAAAAATTCACTTGGAGGGAGACTCTCTGACCATAGTTAATGCAATCAAGACCGGTTGAACTCTTAATTAGAAGCTTAGGAGGTGGCTATCTCCCATAACTCAAACACTCAATGAGTTGGATTCCTACAAGGTTACTCACATATACCAAAGGGTAATGTGGTTGTTGATGAGCTGGCAAGGAGGGCCTCATTGGCTGAGTAGGCTTAACCTTTCATTATGGCTAGCAGTGAGTTCTAGTTGGTTCAAAGTGTGTGGAGGTGATGTTGATTTGATAGGGTGTATCGTGAACAACATGATAATTTTGGCTATAAGATAGGTGAGGTCTCATTAAACATTTAGTGTTTCCTTGGCCTTTCACTACACATTCCTTTGGTTCTGTAAGGTGTCGTGTTCGGCAGTATGGACACACTAGTTAGGCTGGAGAGCTCGACATGACATATGTCCTTTATGGGGGAGGTGACAAAGAAGAGGCTATTAATTATTTTAAAAACCAAGCATGGGTTGATTCTGCATGCCCTCAAGATGGTGCTTGGTGGGGAATTTCTTTGAATGTATCATCACCACAAGGTGAATTCAGACATCTTCACCATGTTCCTTGTGTTAGTTTTGGAGGTGAGGGAGACAAAGGAAATGGCTTGATTGCTCTATAAGAAGCTAGTTTGGGGGAAGTTTCTACTTGGCCTTGATGATGTGTTGGAGAATTATTAGGTGGGTCGGGGTGTGTCACTGCCAAACGAGTATTATATACTTCACTAACGTGGGAAGCCCCTAGAGTGGTACCCACTTTACAAATGATCTGGCTTCCTTGCCAAATTTTGTGCGATGAAAAAGAAGAGCATTCAATTCTTGAAACAAATTTTGAGTCTAGTTCCAGATGAGGGGGCGGGGTGGTTGCAAGCGTACATAACAACGAAAGGCTTGGTTGATACTTTTATCACTTACCATCTACTAATACATTCACTATATTATTCTTGAAATTGAATTACTCAACTACTAATTTGTTTAATGTTAGAGGAATGATACACATTTGGTGTGTGAGAGACCAACTTCACCCTCTATCCAAGTGGATCATCTAGAAAACCCATTTCCCTAAATAAAATTCCTTAAAAGAAAGTGCATTTCCTTGATTACTTTCACGGTGCTTATAAGACTTATTGAGTGCACAAAATATCAATTTTTACTACAAAAGAATAATTATTTGTGTACTTGATTTTTTTACTTATAATAAATTAACATAATTCCAACTTTAATTACTATCTTAACTAACGATAACAATAGTCAATCATTGATATTCTAATTATTATAGAAATCCAAATAATTAAATTAATTTAGAAAAGAAAACAATTAATTAGAACACTTAGAAAACTAATCATGCTTAATTTAAGGAATCATTCCCTTTTTAGAATTATTGCAACCCAAAAAGTATCATTAATTACAAATTTGTGCTCACCATCATAAACTAAGTAATCATATTTTCTTTTTCTTCTAAATTATTTTCATTTAAGTTCTATTAAAATCTTAATTAAATTTTAGTTCCTTCAAGTCACCAAAAAAATTGTGAATCCATAAATCTCAACTAAAACTCATGTTTTAAAGTTAACTGGAATAAAAGAAGAAAACTACTATTTAAAATTGACTTTTAATTCTTTATTCCTCAACTTTCTAAATTTCTTTTAGAAATAAAATTAGTTTTCTAATAAAACAAATGAAAGAGATGCAATTTTCTTTCTTTTCTTTTTTGATTTATTAGATGATCTAACCAAACAAGAATTTTTAATTAGAAACTAAATTTCTTAACTAAAAACTAACTCAACCAATTTGAAGTTTCTTTTAATATCTCTTCTTCTCTTTTATTGCCTTTGGATTGACAAATATTTTGAGTCCCTTCACATTTATCATTGATTCATATTTGATTTCTTTGTAGGTATGAAGGACAAGAAGAATTATTTTTTCAATTTACTTAGTTATTTTCATTCATATATATATATATATATCAAATCTTATTCCCCATATATTTACCAACTATTTGTAGTTTGTATTCATTCTTTATTTATCGGTAAGAAAATATTTCAGATTGAAAAAAATAATTCCCAAAACACCAACATTTATTTTTTAGATATTCAATTATATGAAATACACATAATAATAAAATATGATAGTATCCTTCCCACAATAACAACATTATCAAGCTTTGCGATGGCTCCGTCTACTGCAATTTCTTTCGCTCGCTTTGCTGCTTTTTCTTTTGCCCCCTCTATTGCATTTTCTTCAGCTCCAACTCCTGCATTCTCAACAACGAAAGGCTTTGGCAATAGAGCCTGTGGTGACGTGGTGAAGGAAAAATTTTCACCCAATTCATGCCCTAAGGTTGTAGCTAAGGAATCCCAGATTTCGTGGGGTTTTGTGCGGGGTGGGGAGGTCGGCTCTCCTCGCAAACCCAAGCCATTTAAAATGGCCTTGGATCTGGATAGCCCAGATGTGTTGCGGGGAAGAAAGAATCAGTTGTCGGGGGCCTCAGAGCCCTTTCCTTCTCGCCCCGACGTTATGCTGAAACCCCCTTTTTTCGTCTGAAATACAAAAATGACCCCATAAATGAGTCTGGACAGCATTGCATATGCTAGAGAGGAGTATCTTAAAGACCACGCTTTGATTTGTAGATTCATGAGAGTATGGCCGAAGTTGTGTGACCTCCACACCTGGATAAGTGAAAAATGGAAAGCGTATATGGAAGATCGCAAGGATTTTTTTATTTTGGAATTCGAATCTCTTAAAGATAAGGAACTAATCCTCAATACAGGTCTTTGGTTCTATCAAGGTGATTTTTTATGCATTAAGCCCTAGTTCCCTTCCTTTGATCCTCAAATTAAGATGTTTTCCTCAGCGTTTCTTTGGGTAAGATTGCCCTATCTTCCTCTGCAATTTTGGGAAATTGAGTGTTTGATTGCAATTGCCAATGGTTTAGGAAAGTATCACAACATTTCAAAAGAAACTATCAATTATGAAAACTCTACTTGTGCACGTTTATGTGTTGAATTCGATTTATCCAAAGGCTTGCCAGCCAAAATCTCATTGAAAGTTGGAAATAGACGTTGGAGACAACCAATAGATTATGAGAAGATTGCTTTTAGATGTAGGAAATGTTTCTCAACAGCCCATGGCACCCCACAATGCAACAAGAAGCAAGCTAATGTGTAGGGTGAAGCCCATTACCAGCCTTCTTGGTGGATTGGGGTTGATTCCAGCCACTATGTAATTGCTCCCTTGGCAAAGGATGCTTCGTCTTCTCCAAATTCCTTACAGGAAGTGTTTCCTTTTTAGTGCTCTCCTCCCTCATTGGTTCCACAAATTTGAAATTTCAAATCAAAGGTGCTCATCAAACAATGCTCTTGAGGTAGTTGGAACCTCTGTCAAGCCATTTGTTCCATTTTCACTAGAGAGATCTAATATGCAGTTCCTGATTCTTCGATGATCATATCTAAAGTAGAGACAAAGCAGGAAAATGACATCGAGAAAATATCTCCGATAAGCCAAAGCAAGAATGGACATAAGTAAAAAGGAATAAATCTCCACCCTTGAGGGCCAAACACTCAATGACATTGAGATCAGCAAAATCTGGGGTGAAAATTTAAGTATATGTAATCATTTTTTAAAGTAATAGAAAGAGTGTTATCCTCTTTGATAGCAATTTGCCAAAAAAAATAAAATATGATATTTATTGTTGTATACTTCAACAAATAAATCGACTTTCATGGCGACTGCACATAGTATATTTTGTTAACTTAATAACATTTTTGGGTTGGCATTTGTTGGGCGCCACGCCAACGACCCATAAAGGGGTGTCGTGGCAGCCTCCATGGCCACAACCACCATTTTTTCCTAATGCCAAAGAAAATGTGTAGATTCATGGTTTATATATATATATATATATATATCAGTTTGGAATGAATATGTATACATTAATTTGTAGATTGAAATAATTTGAGGAAGAAGCAAACTGAAATTTATTATATATTTTGTAGTCGACATACAATTCCATGAGTCGCTGCTTATAAATTCAATTTCCCTTTTTTTTATTTAAGTAACTAATCGATGCATTGGGGAGGGGGAGAGCCTCCACCCATGGGGTCGACTTCCCCACACCAGCCATGGTGGCTTGAGCAGGCTGACCATGGTCGGTTGGGGGGTTGCCCTCAAAAATTTTATTTTTATTTTAAATTTATTTTAAATTAATACTTTATTAAATTTAGTCTATTCTAGGCATTTAATAAAAATTAAAATTATTTATTATATACCATCCATTTATCATATAAAATATTTATACAATGTTTGTATTAATTAATACATACATCTATATAGTTCATAATTAATTGAATTATTTATTATATATATATATATTAATCAAATTGCTACTAGGGGGTAGCTCCCATTGCATTGATGAGAAGGAAAATACAAGCATCTACTGCTACAGCAGGATAGAACAATGGTCACATGTGACCACTCAAACTGCAGGGAGTTGGGCAAGCCTACGCTGTGGTTGAGATAGAGAGCAGGCCGAAGCCTCAGGAAGGAAGAGACTCCTCTGACCTCAAGAAAAAATTTAAATCTTTCCAAGCGGCTCTATCAGAAGAAACAATTTGTTTTTTTATTTGATTAATGGTGTGGTTAGCCAGGGCATACACCAAACTATTGGCTTCTCTAAAGATGTGCTTGATGGAGTAATCTGGTAGCTTATGCATCAACATGTGAATGTGGTCAATCTCGTGAGCAAGTTTCCAGATTAGGGTCTGTCGAGTGATGATGGATCTTATAGCATTGAGGGAGTCACCTTCTATTTCAAAGGGCGCTTGGTATTTCTGACATCTCAGAAGACCTTTGTATAGAGCAAAGAATTCTACTTCATTGCTTGTTCCTATTGACAATTTGACAAAGCCAACTTCAATTAGAGCACCCAAATAATCTCAGATAATGAATCCAGCTTCGGAGGCCCCAGGATTTCCTCGTGAGGCCTCGTCGAAATTCATCTTCAATCGCCTAGAGGATGGACATGACCACTTTTCCATTTTCTACTTGAAGTCGAGGGTGATTGAAGAGAGAGTGTCTGATCAAGAGGTTTCAATCCATCCTATATTCGTTGGTGTTGGCGTGGGGGTTAGATCTTGGGGAACCAGTGAACGAGGTGAGGCATATAATGCAAACTTTGGTGGTGAAAGATTTCTTGGGAGGTATGGAGGGAATCCTAGAGCGGGCAATACCTAGTGTTGGGTTGATGAAGGTAGAAGGGTTGGATGGTGGGGGCCCAAAAATGGAGGATTTGAACCACCTGCTTATCAGATGGCCAGAAGGACAAACTAAGGACCGGTGGTGAGACCAAGCAGAGCGTGGGTGGAAGGCGCTAAAGATTTGTGTGGAATTAGCAGAATTAGAAATGGCAATTGAAGATTTGATGGAAATTGCTAGAGAG